>JAWZYT010003485.1:0-70000 GCA_034508575.1 Petrolisthes manimaculis | reverse complement strand
AAATATATGGTAATTTTAAGCAACAGGACAAGGAAAATGAGAAACGAGCTCCGAGAAACGAGAAGAAGGAAAAATAATGAAAGGGAAGGAATGAGGAAAAAGATAAAATTGTCAGCTGAGAGAAGTTGAGAATGAGAAAGATACACACACAGAGAGAGAGAGAGAGAGAGAGAGAGAGAGAGAGAGAGAGAGAGAGAGAGAGAGAGAGAGAGAGAGAGAGAGAGAGAGAGAGAGAGAGAGAGAGAGAGAGAGAGAGAGAGAGAAATGAGGGTGTAAGGAAAGGAACCAGAGAGAGAGAGAGAGAGATAGAGAGAGAGAGAGAGAGAGAGAGAGAAATGAGGCGTAAGGAAAGGAACCAGATAGAGAGAGAGAGAGTGAGAGTAAACTAGGATATAAGGAGATGCAGCAAAAGCCAATATGACTGCAACTAGACTTACAAGGTTAACCTCATCTACTTTACAACAAATGATCATCACTTCATCACTATCACATCGGCGTCTCTGTAACGTAAATTCTTTCGTAAAGGCAAGTCAACATTCATCCTCTTCACTCCAATAATGACTGTTAGTGTGTTAGTGTGTGAGGTAATTAAGTCATCGCTTCGTCACTTCACCGTCGTAACCTCTTCATCACATCGACTGTTAGTGTGTTAGTGTGTGAGGTAATTAAGTCATCGCTTCGTCACTTCACCGTCGTAACCTCTTCATCACATCGACTGTTAGTTAAAGTTGCAGGGTTTTAGTTCTGGTATCTACCTCTGATGAGGTACTCTCCTGAACGTCAGCCAGGCAAGCCCAACTCCCTACCATGGTGCCCAGCCATGGCAGTAACCCCCCAGTAAACAGTTTGTAACTCTTGGACCTGGGCGAGGCTCGATCTGCCGACCTCACGGATGCGAGGCAGGCGCGTTACCACTGTACTTTTAGTGTGTTAGTGTGTGAGGTAATTAAGTCCTCGATTCGTCACTTCACCGTGGTAACCTCTTCACCACATCGATGCCTCGTCAGACAATACCCCAACTAAACTTGTGTGTGTTTGTTTACATGTTATTGATAATGTTAGCTATAGTAGGGATGGGGCTCTTCTTATATCTATCAGTTCTGGCCCTTATAGGTTGTAATTTGTTATATCGTCTTGTTGTCCGTGTTGGTCTTGGAGTGTCTGGTGGTTACTAGTAGGTCTCAGTGGCGGGGTTGGACCACTATTTTGGGCAAACTGGCTGATGATATTGAGGTGGTGTTCTGAGAGAGGTAGCATCCCCAGGGTGGTCAGGGCGGCCTCGTAGCCAGTGTAGGATAATCCTACAGGTCCTCTTTTGTACTCTCTCCAGTTGTATACGTTACTTTTTTTAATTGTATACGTTACTTTTTTTGTATAATATTCAATGGCTATTATCAAGCACTAAACGCTGAAAAATACTTAAACAATAACTGAATAAACATCATTAAAAAGAATGCTCTTTATTGAATGAAGCCAATGTGAATACCTTTATATTACATGTGTCAAGTGTTGATACCACTAACACACTTCTATTTCCCCTGTATCTACCTAACAGTTTATAATCAAGGCTCACATTATCCCTCACGTGATAGTGGCCTTGTAATATTCTAAATGCTTTTAATAATAGCCTGTTGTATTGAAGGATTGGAATTGGACTATTGAAACCATTGTTTTGTCATTTGTCTCTTGGTAGCAACAATTATTTGCTGTGTATCTTTCTTCTCTGTGTGTATCCCTCTTTTCTGTGTGCATGTAATATAGTTATATATATAAGCCAGTAGACACACACATAACATAATAATGCTGGTGACAAAGGTTCAATTGGTTTTATTATCATGAGTTGAGAGAGAACTATATATATTCATAATTATTGAAACATTGTAATAGTTCTATCAAGTAATACATGGGATGCACAGTTGAGGTTTTATCAATGTTAATAATGAACCTGGCAACCATTTTCAACATTTCTTAAAATTAATCTTTATTGAAGGCGTATTAAGGTCTGAAATCCTGTGTTTCCCATCATACAACACCTTCCCAATACTCACACTGTTGTATTTATTGCCGTATTGGTTTTTACTGTCTTCTGCTACAAGGTTGATATTAGTGTGACTTTCCATAATTATATACTCTACCACTACTCACACCGTTGTATTTGATGCCGTATTGGTTTTTATTGTCTTCTGCTACAAGGTTGATATTAGTGTAAATTTCCATATACACGTTGCCTTGTGAACTGACTGACTGCACCACCTTACACATCTTCAAGTCATCAGGACTACCAACATGTTGGAGAGGGAATATTTCCACACTCAGTCTTCAGAACCCTTACCAATTTAATGCTTTTCAACCAACTCATAATCCACTTCGAGTATCTGAGACTGGAGTGATAGTGAAGTCAGAATGAAGTGAAGTGAAGTGAGAGTGGAGTGATAGTGAAGTCAGAGTGAAGTCAGAGTGGACTTGAAAGTGAAGTGAGAGTGGAGTGATAGTGAAGTCAGGGTGAAGTCAGAGTGGACAGAGAATGAAGTGAGAGGAGTGATATTCAAGTGAGAGTGGAGTGAGAGTGGAGAGAAAGACAGGAAAGAAGAGTGAGAGTGAAGGGAGAGTGAGAAGACAGGTGGTGTTAGAGTGAGAGTAAATATTATTGCCAGTGGAATAGGCTTACCAATTTTATTAATATGAAGTTCAATTATTTTAATATGAAGTTCAGTTTTGTTAATATGAAAGTCAGTTTTTTTAATATGAAAGTAACTTTTTTTAAATTTGAAAGTCATCTTCTTAATTTGAAAGTCATCTTTCTTAATTTGAAGTTCATCTTTTTAAATTTGAAGCTCATCTTTTTAACTTGAAGTTCATCTTTTTTAATTTGAAGGTGAAAAGGTGTAGTGTTTCTGGGTTATCTCGGCCAACGTTGACAACGCTGGGTGGTCCTCATGGAAGTGTGACCAGCTGTACAGTTGCTGAAAAAAGGTATTGCGACAAATATTGATAGAACTTTAACCATAGCAATATCCACAACTATTTGTATATGGACTATATGCATGTATAACAGAAGGAAATATACATATCCTTCTATAATACATACTCATAATCCCTACAAACATCTATGAACATTAATATATTTAATGTTGTATCAGTAGTTGTCGCAATACCTTTTTTGGCAACAGATGAGCAAAAATAATGATGTTCTGTTGCTTGGAATAGTTTGGAGGAATCAGTTGCTCCAAATTTACCAACACCTAATTTTCTCCTGAATTAAAGGGAAATTGTCTTGTTGGTAAATTGTGTGGCTGCTGATTCCTTCTATTACTATACCAGAAAACAGACACCCTCAATGGTACTCATAGAAGATCTGTTTCTTGGCATAGTCTCAAGCAATTTGAAACATTCCAATTCACCAACAAGTGAATCTCCACTTAACAAAACCAACACACACACACACACACATATATATATATATAAGGGAAGTGACAAACGGGTGTTAAATTCAGCATAAGATAATATAAAGAATAATATATTATACAGTACATCCCCTTAACCCTTTAAACACCCAATATTCTGATATACACCAAGTTCACCTCCTCGGGGCCGACAACTTCCATTCACACACACACACACACACACACACACACACACACACACACACATTATTTACAACCGATCAGCTGATTGGCTCCCGCTGGCAATATTGGGCCTGACGTCAGTAGCAAAGGTGTGTGTGTGTGTGTGGGAGGAGGGGAGGAAGAAGTAATGGAGGTTTCGTGTTGGGGTGGGGAGGAGGGTAGGGAGTCTGCCTTGTGTTGGGGGAAGGGTAGGGAATTTGTGTTGGGGGAAGGGTAGGGAATTTGTGTTGGGGGAAGGGTAGGGGTCGTGTGTTGGTGTGGGTAGGGAGTTTGTGTTGGGGGAAGGGTAGGTAGAGTGTGTTGGGGGAAGGGTAGGGAGTTTGTGTTGGGGGAAGGGTAGGGAGTTTGTGTTGGGGGAAGGGTAGGGGTCGTGTGTTGGTGTGGGTAGGGAGTTTGTGTTGGGGGAAGGGTAGGTAGAGTGTGTTGGGGGAAGGGTAGGGAGTTTGTATTGGGGGAAGGGTAGGGAGTTTGTGTTGGGGGAAGGGTAGGGAGTTTGTGTTGGGAGAAGGGTAGGGAGTTCGTGTTAGGGGGAAGGGTAGGGAGTTTCGTGGTTGGAGAGGATATATGGTTCTCGTCTGGGGGGAGGGTAGGGGTCGTTTGTTGGTGTGGGTAGGGAGTTTGTGTTAGGGGAGGGTAGGGAGTTCGTGTTAGGGGAGGGTAGGGGTCGTTTGTTGGTGTGGGTAGGGCAACAATAAATGTTTCGTGTGTATGTGTGGGGTGAAATTGGCAGCTGAGAATCGATGGTGAAGTGACGTCAGTTTAACATTAGTTTGAGTTACTTAGAAAACTAATATCTACCAAGGCCTGACTGACTGATTGGCTGGAAATACTTTGATGGAGAGAGAGAGAGAGAGAGAGAGAGAGAGAGAGAGAGAGAGAGAGAGAGAGAGAGAGAGAGAGAGAGAGAGTGAGAGAGAGAGTAAAGCAGTAAGTTTGTCTTATCTTTCCACCTCCTCTCCTTCTCTCTCTCTCTCTCTCTCTCTCTCTCTCTCTCTCTCTCTCTCTCTCTCTCTCTCTGCGAAATAATTTAATTTGTGGCGCTAGTTTCTTCCCTGTCAGTCCGTATACAGACAGACACACAGACAGACAGACAGACCTCACCAGACAGACAGACAGACAGCCAAAGCAAGTTATGAAACATATCAGTTTATCTATAAATCATAAGCAACCTTGAAGATAATTCAATAGAAATATATAACCCTATCCTTCCATTTCATTACATAATTATTATACATAGAGCACAAGAAATTCTGTTTCTCCGTACGGTATGTTTTTTTTATTTCCATTTCATTACATAATATAAAAACAACACAAGAATTTCGAATACAAACTAATTATACATGAACTAAGTGACCCTCTCATTTCCATATGCCACTATGCATTATTTTCTCGTTCCAGTGATTTCTCCCCTTCAGTCTTGGTTGGTTCTGCTTTCCATTATATTCTTCTTTGACTCATACGTATACACACCAAGCAAACATGTTAGATTAACTATTACTCGATTAAACACATACATAAACTTGTCAGGTCATCTGTCTTGTATAGATCACGTTATCCGTTTCTCATTTCATCGAAGTATTGATATATTCATGTATATACGAGGAAGCTGCCACATCCACTACAAATAAAATAAAAAAATAATCCCAACCACCCACACACACTATCTCAATACATGCATACATATACACATAATTATCTTGTATCGGACGTACAGTATATATCATACGATAGGTGAATGAGTTGGAAATATATTAACATATTAATGGGATAGTATATTCATGGTACAGTGGAGTGTTTTGATTTCTCTAAAGTATGTCAGGAAACAGAACATGATTAACAGATATACGAATCATGACTCAGTTATTGGAATAGCTTGGAGGAATCCGTTGCTCCAGAATTACCAACACTGCACAACCTCCTTAACATGATAAGAAAAGCAATTTTTCAGGGAAATAATATTTTAGCCTATACATTTTGGCATTCACCTCAGATATTAGTTCATTTGCGAGATGTCTGAATAACTAGTAATATTTTTATATATTTCTAGATCTTCCTTATGTAGAAAGAAGCATAGCTAAAGAACTGAAAAAGAGTGGCTGGGGCCGAAGGGGCACCCAAACCTTTAAAGTATTGCCCACATCATTATCTCAACGGGGTCAGAGTTTGGATGAACGTGTATCACACAAACAACGACCCTATAACTTGCTGATCGAAGATTTCTGAATATTAAACTCTTGGTGTTATGATTGATTGATGGATATTAGGCGCCGCAACATCGAGGTCCTATAGCGCCAGAAAAAGGTGATAGAGAGTTGTGACAGCAAGCAGTAAGGAAATGAAAAGAAAAGAGGGACAGTTGAAGAACTGAAAGCTAATGGCTGGGGCCGAAGGGGCGCCAAAACCCTGTAAGTATTGCCCACATTAATTAATATAGGCAATACCCCCCTACGGGGCCTTGGTGTTATGAATCATTGGTGTGAGTCATCTGCATCATCCCATTCCTCCGCTGCAGCTGTGGGGTCTAAGACACCTGTGGAAGAGGCTATATAAAGCCCCCAAGGTTAGGTTGTGGTTCAGGTTAACTCCACATAATCAACACTCAGGTTCATCGACGGTCTACCCTTCTTGGATCAGGTGCAGTTACTCTTCTTGTTGCCCCCTCCTCTCCCTTATACCTCTTGAATTAACACAGCATAAATCTATATATATAAAACACTCCGTCTGTGTGCTTAGCCCAGTGTTATTCACTAATTTTTTCACGAGAGACAAAAGTTCAGGACATATTCAGAGTGAGAGCCGCATAAACCACATGGATAAGCAGAAAAACATATATATAGGAACTAAATTATATAATTATTTTTGTGGGTTTCCATAACCACTTACCTAACCCACATGTACAGTTCCTATACAGAGAACTCGTTCTCTCTCTCTCTCTTTGTGTTGAATAATTATGAAAAATAAAAAATTGCCAGGGCCACTGGGCCTATTCCCATTAGCAATTCTATAAAGTGATACATCTGATACGGCATAGTGATCCAATTTATATCTAATACTTTGGACTTTTTCTCTGATCACTGATGATTTCTCTCTCTCTTGGGAGCCGCTAATCAGGTCATTGCGAGCGTCTCAATGAAAATCCCTTGTTTAGCCGCTAGGCACGGCCGCATCGTTTGATCTAAAGTAAAAAGTAATAGGTCATTTTAATTGGTTCGAATCCACAGTGGGGATACAATAGAAAAAAATGTTAATAAATTATACAGCATTGTGACCGGTGTAGTCCCGGAAATATCCTCAGTCTAATTATATTTTTGGTGGATATATGTTTCTTGAATTATCAACTTAACCCATACGCTCCAGGACCCCCCCGCCCCCAACCTTGCCTCCCAGTTTTACTCAGCAGCTTGTGTCAAAATTCCTCGATTTGCCCTAAATTCACAACTCTCACACTCTTAACCTATATAGTGTATTGACTTCAAAATTATTCCATCATTACCTTCAGCTCTTCCTCTTTCCAATGGTACCATCGGGAGGGCTGTACGATGAATAGTTGTAGAGATAGGGCGAGTTGAAGTAGTCCATGTTGGGGCGCGAATCGCCAGTGTGTTTGACTCGAAGCCCGAGAGTGTGTGGAAGCGGTCTGGGTGTTCAGTTTACCGCGCAAGTCCATTATTAACTCACTCGTATTACTACTTTTATGTATTGTATGTCATGATTATAACACTAAAAATAGTATGAACACTTGTAGGAATATATCATCGTGTAACTGTCACATAGAAAATGATAAACAAACTGATTTGTACTGTAGGTTAGGTGTGCTGCGCAAATTCCGTGAATACTTCACCCTCACGCAGTTACTGTCTCTGTACAGGGGTCTCATCCGCCCCTGTATGGAGTATGGCTCTCATGTGTGGGGGGGATCAACCTTCACAACACTACTGGACAAGGTAGAATCAAAGGCCTTTCGTCTCATCAACTCTCCTCCTCTTACTGATTCACTACAACCTCTCTCTCTTCGCCACAGTGTTGCATCACTTTCTCTCTTCTATCGCTATTACACTGGACATTGCTCTTCTGAACTCTCTCAATGTATGCTTCCTCCCCTCAGGAGAACATGCAACACTCGTCAAGCCTCTCGTTCTCACCCCTTTTCTGTCCAACTCCCTCATGCAAGAGTTAACCGGTACTCTCAGTCTTTCATATACACAACTGGTCAACTCTGGAACACTCTACCTTCATCCATCTTTCCACCTTACTACGACTTATGTACCTTCAAACGCAATGTGTCAGGGCATCTCGAACGAAATTGGACATGATTTTGGACCACTCTCTCACTGTACTATATAGATGAGGACGGTAAGCGGGCCTGTGGCCTTTGTCCTCATCTTTGTTAATATAAAAAAAAAAAAAAAAAAAGGAAAAATGTATATTTACCATCACTCTCCCCTGCCTCGGCGTGTTTGTGGTGTTATTTTTCTTATTATTACCATTATGTATCGTGTGTCATGATCTATACACTAAATAATAATTTGTAACCTTGTAGGAATATCAAGGTGTCACTCACGTATATATATTCACTACGGTATTGTCTTACGATCGTCAGAGCACAAATTCGAACAAGGGTGTAGTGTCTACTATGCTCCGGGTATAAAACAATATGTTGCAACAGGATTTATTCTACCGTTATGCGTTCCAACCTGTAGAACCAAATTACATTAGTAAATTATAATCATATACCCAACATAAACAAGTACTTACAAATTAATAGCCTACAAACATATTACCCCGAACTTCTCAAATACTGTATCACCAAACATCAGTTATATTAATAAATCTTATTTATATTCAATATGATAAAGTACTCACACACAACCCAGTAATCATTAATTAATAGCCCACAAACATATTACTCAGAACTTCTCAAATACTGTATCACCAAACATCAGTTATATTAATAAATCTTATTTATATTCAATATGATAAAGTACACGTGACATGTGTGTTACTAAGGCCCTATAACCGACCAATCATAATACAATGGTGGCCCTCAAGCCACCAGTCTAGAACATACAGGATTATTTTAACTCACAACATTGCCGCCAATAGTAGTACCCGGGTGGCCTGTAGACACTAGGTGTAGGAGAGAGTGTAGGGAGAATAGTGAGGTTCCAGTATCAATCCTCACACACATAGCAATAATCTTTGATAAGATAACTCCACTCCAGTAGCCGGCTGTCAGTATTCTGCCCCCAGCCTTCTACCAGCTGATTACCTCTCTTCCAACCTCCCCACCACATTCTTCTAAATGCATAAACCTACTCCCAATAAATAGTATAATTGTATGACCTAACTCAATGTACAATTACAGTTAATCATAATATACATAATACACATCTTATAAATATACCCGTTACAAATAACAAAGGCTAAATATGAATATAATAACTGGACTCTTGGCCAATAACATTGGAACAACCCGCAGGTAATAATAGAAAACGAACTATAATACAGGGACTATACTAACCCCCAATACGACGCCAGAATCGTATTACATTCCCCCACCACCGGAACTCCTATTGTTCCTCTACTGGTAGTATGAGGACTAACTTATGGACCGATCTGTGAACCATCATATCTTGCTGACCCTCGTATTCACCATTCTTCCTTTGTATCTTGTATCTTATTCCGACATCCCTGACTTTACCATCAGAACTGGGCATAATTTTGTTCACCTCAGCAAGTTTCCAAGTTCCCTTAAGAGCACTATTATCTTGAACCAGCACAATATCTCCTACCTTTAAATTTCTTCTCTCAGTGTGCCATTTTTTGTTGTAGAATTAATGTCGGAAAGTAATACATCATCCACTTCTTCCAGAACGAATTTACAATAGCATTAATGAATTCTTGTCTAGTCTTTGTATTTACATTGGTAACAAATTGACCTTCTGGGACATGGGGACTGGCACGCCCCGAAATCAAATCGTTTGGACACAGATAAGAACCTCTAACATTACTTGAGCCATTCTTCATACCTATTGGTCTTTCATTCAAAATATTTGCAATCTCAAACATCACTGATTGCAATTCACCTAACGTCAATATAGTATCTCCAATTACTCTCATCATAACCCTCTTAACCAACTTAACCATTGCTTCTGTACATCCATTCTCCCAGGGGGCATCGGCTGATTTTGTAAAATTCCACTCTAATCCTCCTTCATTCCCGAACTGGGACAATTTTTCATGATACCGATTCATGCAACCTATTTCCTTACTTGCCAATTTAAGTTGCGAACCACAGTCAGAATACATTGATCGAGGGAATCCTCTCACAGCGATGAATCTACGGAGTGTAGTTATATGACTGTCAGCGTCGTACCCCTCAACTAGATCAACATAGGATGCGCGTGTGCTGAGGCAATTTATTATAATTCCATATACTTTCCTTCTACATCTCCCTTTAACTGTGTCCTTTATCATCAGAGGTCCAAACAAGTCTAAGGCCGAATAATAAAAGGCTGGTGATGGCTTTAGTCTTTCCTTTGGTACAGGTCCCATGCTCTGTCCTATCACCTTCTTCTCAAGTTTCCTGCAGGTGACACATCGAGATTTAGTAGCCTTTATCAATTTTCTGGCTTGCGGTATCCAGAATTTAGCCTGAAGTTTACACAATGTAGAATCTACAACTCCGTGATCTCGATCATGAACATCCTTGATACATAAGTCAGTTAGCTTGTGTGTAGTGGGAAGTAAGATGAATGCCTCATTATTGTAATTACTTTTCATCCATGTCGCAATTCTCGATCCCACATACAAGATTCCATCCTTGCAAAATGGACCTAATCTCTTGAACCTTACTTGCCAATTGTCTTGTAATGGAACCTGGACGCATTTGATCCACAGTGTCTCAGCCTCTTTCAATTGCTCACCAGTGAGTGATAAACTAATGCCTTTGAGAGACCGCTCACGGAAAGCACTTATTAGTCTAGCAGTAACCCTTATAAGTTTCCTGTAGGAACGAAATTTGTCTATATCAAACAAACTACACTGCTTTATGCACACTTTGCTTATTCCTACTGTATTGATGATGGTCTTCTCTTCCATTTTCAATGGGATAGCTTTAACCCCTCCGCGACGGGATAACTATGGATAGCCATTTTGTCAGTCCGGGGCTAGTCTTACTTTCCCTACTGTGTGGCCGGGCGCTTTTGGCCGATTTTTCCAAAATCGCTCTATTCCACTTACTCTGTACGTCTAAACTACGATACTGAACAACTTAAATTTGGTCTTGTTAGCACCATCAACTCTTCCTCTTTCCAATAAAACCAACCTCAGCTCTCTACAACTCTCCGTTGCCGAGAAATTAAGTGAGGAATGAAGGGTACTTTCTCGTGTGAGCGCGGCTGCGTTCGCTTAGGTGGAGTGGCTCTGACGACAACTGAACGTGGCCCGCGCGGGTGGCAGTCAGTGTTGTAAGTAAGCGTGGCGCACCACAGAATCGGACACGCACGAGAAATCTAATCCACATCCATCCATGTTTACAGTCAGTAACACACTGACTGACGATGGTGATTTGTAGGGATGGTGGTGAAGTATAGCCAAGTAAAAAAAAACCCGCCAAATTGGGTTCGCAAATGCCGACATTGGCAATAGCGGTGCTTCATCTCGCCCGGTCACCACATGGCAGGGGTGTAAGACACCACCCGGCCGCTTCCTGGGGCCGTCTATGACCGCGGTCCGGACGTTAAGGGTTAAGCTTATGTGGTTTATTTGAGCAGTATAATATCCTGTACCCTTAACTTTGAGTCCTGAGTGCGATCCTCTGACACAATAACCAAAGGGTCCTTTCATGAGTTGCAGGTTTCCTACTGTTTTAATGGTTATCGGGATAATATTGCAATTATCAGCTCCGATCAACACATCTACCTTCCCATGCGGTCGTGATATCTCCAATGATGGGGAGACATTTAATACGTGAATGACCTCACCCAAGTGCACCGGGTTAACTTCTGATGTAATTTCATCCATTCCTAAACATTGTATCAGGTGCATGTTACCCCTCTCATCAGTCAAAGGAACTTTATATAGCTTTGTCGAAATTGTGTCACTCACATTACCTACAGTTGTCATTGTGATACCATAAGGCATGCCACATAATCCAAGCTCTCGAGCCTTGCTGTGTGTTATCAGACTATTTGTACTTTCAGGGTCAAATAGAGTTACAACTAAACTGTTCTTACAGTTGACCTGACCAATCATAAGCAATGTAGAGTTCTCAGACTTGTTAATATGGATGTTCACTTCACTAGCATTGTTCTGATACAACAAGTAGTGAAGTCTTGGATGATGAGGCTTACCACAAATATTACCATTACCTAGTTTCATGAAACAATTTCGCTTCTCAGAGCAATCCTTATAACTATGACCCCTACCTAAGCAATGAAAACATATATAATTCCTTTTTAAATAATCCATCTTAGCTGCATGTTCTAGATTATGAAAGGTGTTGCACTTATTAATGGTGTGTGAATCCGAATTATGATACCAGCAAAAGTTAGGAGTAGCGGTATAATAATTCTGTTTAGGCTGCGCAGAGCCAGGTCCTCCGCTCATCACAACTTGAGTCAACTTCTGTAAAATATTTTCCATGTTAGTCTGGTGTTCACTTTGTTGGTTTTGCAATTTCTGTAATGTTTTCACTAACTGACTATCTTCCTTTGCCTCTAAACTATGGAAAGCAGTCTTCGTACTGCGAGTATTGTTCCGAACCTCTGTATCCATATAATCGAGAAGTTCCCTTTCTTCTTTCAAATATTTCATCAGCTCAGGGAAGGCATTTACTTTATTTGACAAATTCTGATATTTCTTAGTCCACTCTCGCTTTTGCTGTGGGGGTAATAATTTCTCAATTAAGCTTATCACAATCACAGTTGACATTTGCTCATCCAATTTATTTCTTTGCATATCTGTCCAACACTTTTCTACCACTTCTACGGTTTCTACAAATTTTACCGTATTTCCTTCGGGTACCGGTTTTAATTTCTTTAACTGATCAATAACACAATCTGTCAATTTAATAGGGTCAGCATATCTCTGGTCAAGACGACGAAACATTTCATCAAAGTCATCTTCCACACCATGGACAAGACTCAATGCTTCGCCTGACAAACACTGATACAGGGCAAAAGCACTCTTTCCATAATTATCAGTCATTATCTTATTATAATTGCTTCGAAAAGTTTGATATTGACGTATATCACCATCATATCTAGGTGGTTCAAGAGGCTTTACTTTCACTCTCACTACTTGCTCCCTACTGTCACTTTCCCTTTTACGTAATGCCAGTAATTGATCATATGCTTCAGTTTTCATTATCTCTACCTGAGCTATATACTGGTCTTCCTCGTCAAGTTTGACCTGAAACTCTTCGTCTTTCTCTTCACCCTCACATATTCTATTCACTAACGTCTCATGTCGCCTTTCAAGTTCTGTGAAAGCTTCCTTAACCTCCTCATAATATATCTCTATGATATTAGAAGGTTTACCTTGTCTTACTTGTTCATTTAGCAGTTGACACTTCCTTGTTACTTTGCCTCTAGCTGTCCCTCGCAGACGCCTGAGATATTCCATTTCTGTTGTGTGTGCCATGGTTGTTGACCTGTTGTTGGAATGTAGTGTCTACTATGCTCCGGGTATAAAACAATATGTTGCAACAGGATTTATTCTACCGTTATGCGTTCCAACCTGTAGAACCAAATTACATTAGTAAATTATAATCATATACCCAACATAAACAAGTACTCACAAATTAATAGCCTACAAACATATTACCCCGAACTTCTCAAATACTGTATCACCAAACATCAGTTATATTAATAAATCTTATTTATATTCAATATGATAAAGTACTCACACACAACCCAGTAATCATTAATTAATAGCCCACAAACATATTACTCAGAACTTCTCAAATACTGTATCACCAAACATCAGTTATATTAATAAATCTTATTTATATTCAATATGATAAAGTACACGTGACATGTGTGTTACTAAGGCCCTATAACCGACCAATCATAATACAATGGTGGCCCTCAAGCCACCAGTCTAGAACATACAGGATTATTTTAACTCACAACATTGCCGCCAATAGTAGTACCCGGGTGGCCTGTAGACACTAGGTGTAGGAGAGAGTGTAGGGAGAATAGTGAGGTTCCAGTATCAATCCTCACACACATAGCAATAATCTTTGATAAGATAACTCCACTCCAGTAGCCGGCTGTCAGTATTCTGCCCCCAGCCTTCTACCAGCTGATTACCTCTCTTCCAACCTCCCCACCACATTCTTCTAAATGCATAAACCTACTCCCAATAAATAGTATAATTGTATGACCTAACTCAATGTACAATTACAGTTAATCATAATATACATAATACACATCTTATAAATATACCCGTTACAAATAACAAAGGCTAAATATGAATATAATAACTGGACTCTTGGCCAATAACATTGGAACAACCCGCAGGTAATAATAGAAAACGAACTATAATACAGGGACTATACTAACCCCCAATACGACGCCAGAATCGTATTACAAAGGGTAAATACTTAAATATAGCCCAGCCATCGTGGGGTCTCAGAATCGACTGAGTGGGTAGCGGGTCGATATTGTGAGTGTATTTTCTCACCCAACGACAAGAAAAACTAGCCCTACATGGCGGGAAATAGCACTAAATCGCTGTGACGGTGTATGTCGTGACCCGGCTCTTAACGCATGACGGTGTATGTCGTGTCCCGGTCTCTAGGGGTTAAAACAACCAAAGATTTATGGCTTTCTCAACATAGACTCTATGGTCTCAAGGCAGGCCTGGCTTGCATACCCAGTTTAGGAATGAACTCATACCACAAAATGTTGAACACCTAAATTTAATACAAAATCTAAGGACAGTGATTTTTTTTTTTAATTACCAATGGGGGTGGGTGGGTCAATCCCAGTACCCCTGCAGCCCAAGCCACTTGGGCCTTGCTATTTAATCGTGGCTGTTACAATGCCACTTTCTGCTGTAGTTGCGTCATGGATAACTTTTATGGTTGTAAAGCTGGCATGGTTTCTCTGGTGGACCAGCAACCACACCGGATAATGGACTCCTCCCACCCTCCTAATAAGTTCATATACAAATAATTAGAGGAAATTTATTGACAAAATCACATGTAGGATCTTCACCCGGACAACGTCGGATATCGCTGCTAGTAAAACATAAACATTTACATAATATATGAGTAAACTAAAAAGTTCACATCCCTTCACTGTTTTGTTCACATCCCTTCACTGTTTTGTTCACATACTGTTCACATCCTGTACACAATAAGGCAAGTGCTGTATGTCACAATCATAAGATAATACACAGGTAAACAGATTGCCTGCCTAAGACCCTGTACAGAAGATAAGCAGGTAGGGCAGATATTAGTAATAAGCAGTATGAGTCACAAGGTACCCATGTGATGTAGAAGCCGGTGTATAGCAAATAACTAGATAACACCAAGATTATTAATATTGGCTAACACCTGAATACACAGGGGTGGTTCTTATCATTGTTGTTCTCTGGGAAGTCCAATAAACTGACTCCCAAGGGCTATACTTGTCTCACCAAGAGACACACTACTATATCAGAAAGAAGCACATCAATATCATTCCCTGTATGTGTGTGTATAGAGATATAAGTGTAAATAAATGAACTGTCCATTTTACAACTGTGAAGTCAATTACCTTAGAAAACACCCACGTCTACACTACCTAACTAATAATAATAACAATACTACAAATCCCAAGAAGCAAATACAAATAAGTTACCAGAGCTTGAACGAGTTAAAGCCTAACAGGACTGGTACAATCCCTTCACTGTATTGTTCACATCCCTTCACTGTTTTGTTCACATCCCTTCACTGTTTTGTTCACCTACTGTTCACTGTATTGTTCACATCCCTTCACTGTATTGTTCACATCCCTTCACTGTTTTGTTCACCTACTGTTCATTGTATTGTTCACATCCCTTCACTGTATTGTTCACATCCCTTCACTGTTTTGTTCACCTACTGTTCACTGTTTTGTTCACATCCCTTCACTGTATTGTTCACATCCCTTCAGTGTTTTGTTCACCTACTGTTCATTGTATTGTTCACATCCCTTCAGTGTTTTGTTCACCTACTGTTCACTGTTTTGCTTACATCCCTGAACTGAATTGTTCACTTATTGTTCACTGCATTTTTCACATCCCTTTACTGTTTTGTTCACTTAATGATCACTTTCCTGTTCGTTGTCCTGTTCAAATGCTTTCACTGTGTTGTTCATCTATTGTTTACTGTATTGTTCACATCTCTTTACTGTATTGTTCATCTATTGTTTACTGTATTGTTCACATCTCTTTACTGTATTGTTCATCTATTGTTTACTGTATTGTTCATTTATTATTTACTGTATTGTTCACATCTCTTTACTGTATTGTTCATCTATTGTTTACTGTATTGTTCATCTATTGTTTACAGTATTGTTCACATCTCTTTACTGTATTGTTCATCTATTGTTTACTGTATTGTTCATTTATTATTTACTGTATTATTCACATCCCTTTACTGTATTGTTCATCTATTGTTTACTGTATTGTTCACATCTCTTTACTGTATTGTTCATCTATTGTTTACTGTATTGTTCATTTATTATTTACTGTATTATTCACATCCCTTTACTGTATTGTTCATCTATTGTTTACTGTATTGTTCATCTATTGTTTACTGTTTTATTCACATCTCTTTACTGTATTGTTCATCTATTGTTTACTGTATTGTTCATCTATTGTTTACTGTATTGTTCATCTATTGTTTACTGTATTGTTCATCTATTGTTTACTGTATTGTTCATCTATTGTTTACTGTATTGTTCATCTATTGTTTACTGTATTGTTCATCTATTGTTTACTGTATTGTTCATCTATTGTTTACTGTATTGTTCGCATCCCTTTGCTGTATTATTCATCTATTGTTTACTGTATTGTTCATCTATTGTTAACTGTATTGTTCACATCTCTTTACTGTATCGTTCATCTATTGTTTACTGTATTGTTCATCTATTGTACACAGTATTGTTCACATCCCTTCACTGCTCTGTCAAAATCACTTCACATTATTGTTAATATTATTTCAATATTTATTAATGATACTGATTCATATATAGAGATTCAATTCACTTGAATTAATAAGATTGTTGTTCTTTACTTCACAATGCAGGATGCTGAAGGTTGTGATAGCAGTGGGCCTTCTTGGGGTACTGGTGTTAGCAGACTCTCCGATAGACCTCATGGATCCTGATACAACAGCTAACATGCAATTTGATGAAAGAATAACCTTCGAGTCACCGAATTATGGAACATCAAAATACCCTACATCCTATCGGTAAGGAATAGACAGCAAAGTGGATCTCCTAATTATATGAATATTATGATTGAGCTAAGAAGGAGAACCATGTGTGAATGTATCCTATTCTTTCTTGTTAAACAATTCCATCACAATATCACAATATCTTCTGTTGTATCATAACGAAATATGATTATTTCAAACTAATACCTTTAAATTTGAAGGCAAAGTTTAACGGACTTTTATCAATGAAATTCAATATTAAAAAAGAAAATGCTAACCAATTTAGCAGTTATTCGCAATGATTCAGGACAAGAATACTAATCCATTGATTTTACAGGTGTGATTGGACCATGATTTGCGAACCTCGGAATAGTACCCAACTGATATTTAGTATGGATTCACAAATATTGGAGGGCAAATTCCAGCAAGATTGTATGGATTATCTATTGTTACAGGATAACAACGCATATATTCAGTAAGGAAAACTTTGTTCATTATTATTTCTCCGGGTTTAAAATGTACTACATATAGATATATCATGAAAAAATAATTTATTAATAATTTCCACTGTCAATTTGTTTGTTTGTCCCTCTGTCACACACACATAATACAGTCATTGTTTCTTACAATTGCAGGACTTGTGGGGATCAAAACTTCCACGGTTACACCACTGTTGATGGTTACGCCAAAATTACCTTCATATCTGACCCAGTCTTTACAGCTGAAGGGTTCAGATATCATGTATGGTGCCGAGAACAATGCAGCCAACAGGCATCTACCTCTGCTCCTTCTTCTACCTCTGCTCCTTCTTCTACCTCTGCTCCTTCTTTTACCTCTGCTCCTTCTTCTACCTCTGCCCCATGCAAATAATTGTTGAGTGAGTTGGGACCTGCTTGCCTTATTATATTCAAGATAATTAATAAATTGAGGTGGTGTTAGTGATGGTTGGTGTGGTCAGGTATCGGGTATACGATGACTCCATAAGGTCATCGTACCGTAACTACTGCTTCATCGTCAACACCACCACGGTTATACATACGGTGGCACCTACTATCTCCTCTTGTCTCTTACATATATATATATATATATATATATATATATATATATATATATATATATATATATATATATATATATATATATATATATATATATATATATATATATATATACATACTTACTAACATACCTAGGCTACCTACATACGCACAAACCACCACTCGGGTAAACAAACACAATATGGTTATTACTGAAGGAAAACATATTACTTTAAGGATGAGGTTATGTATAACTGTGTACCCAGAATAAATATCAACAATGATATTCACAGGTATAATAATCTCATCCACAGTAGTAGCCAGTACGTGTTTCCAATTGAGTTATGTACAATACAGTTGTAGACAAGTGAAACAGGCACACTTTAAACCAGGCCTCTTATCAAGCATATAGAATAGGACTCATCGCATCTACACACACACACACCTAAACACACACAGAAAGCGTTTCATCCTACCCTATGCTCAATGAGGGGCCCTGTTTCAGGTGTGTCGGTTTCATATGTCCCCAACTGTATGTATGTATATATTCATGTAGCCTAAATAAGTATGCAAGTCAATAAGAATGTATACATGAATGTATATATGTTATATGTATACTTCATTAAGTGACCCTGTGATGTAGTCAGAAAATTGGAGGTAAATGAGTCCTTCATATACTGCCATGAAACACTACCTATATTATGGAAGGAGGTTGTTTCATAGCACTGATAGGGGGAATTAAAAGCCTTCAATTCTCATACACGATCATTGGGTCCTTAAGGTGAGAGACAATTAGGTTATATGTTTCTTTTTTGCACATTTATAATAATAATGAATTTGGCCATGTTTGATTCGACTGAATTAGATTTTTTTTTGGGTGTATGTTATTACTCACATATTATTGGATTTTTTCTTAGCACTGACCCTAATAAAATGTTTCAAAATTAGTTAGTACTCACCCTAATAAAATGTTTCAAAATTAGTTAATATTTTTTTATTACTGACCCAATTAAAATGATTCATTATGAGTTAGTTGTTAGTAAGCACTGACCCTAATGAGATGGTTCATTATGAGTTAGTTATTATTAGTTAATACTGACTCTAATGAGATGCTTCATTATGAGTTAGTTATTATTAGTTAATACTGACTCTAATGAGATGCTTCATTATGAGTTTTAGTTGTTAGTTAATACTTACTCTAATAATATGGTTCATTATGAATTAGTTGTTATTAGTTAACACATAGTTAAAGGGGCAGTATAGTATTGGTATATCTGGTGCTACTGATTCTTCCAAACTATTCCCAGCAACAAGGAGCCATCACTATTTTGGTTACACTAGTCCTGTTTCCTGGCAGACTTTGGAGGAATGAAGGTGCTCCAATGAACCAAAAGTATGATATATTTATTTTAGATCCTTAATTACCTTTAATTAATATGCTCTGGGGAACGTTGATGATGATATGAAAAATTAATAATAGACGAATTTTACAACAGGCTGAAAAAGACCTAACCCACCCACCTCAGCCCCACGACACCATTCCCTGAACAGCGTGGGTCCCATCAGGGCAGAGGAGGCGACGTCACTCCCACCGCCTACTATATATAAACATATACAAACACAGACACACATATATACACACACACACATATATATATATATATATATATATATATATATATATATATATATATATATATATATATATATATATATATATATATATATATATATATATACTCACACAAAAACACACATACAGATACACACATGAGACACCACAACAACTGAAACCGATTTAGGCTTCAACGGAAAGGTACGTAAAGAGTGCAATTCGTTCAGTATCATAAAATGTATTGTAACAGCTAAACTCTGTATAATTCCACATTTTAACACAGAGACATTTTGCTTATAATTTTCCAAGCAGGTCATCATTCAATTTAATGCATGGAATGTTGAATCACCCTGTAAATAAAAAAACTGCAGTAAGAGTAATAATGTTGCCAAAGAAAATAGTGATATAATAAATAATAAAGATTATAAAATAATTGTCAACAGCTACGTCACAACAGTGAGTGATGGTGTGACTCCTACCATACAGGTGTCATAGTGAAGAATGCAGAAACTGTTATGTCGTTCAGTGTCAGTACGGAGTTCCAAGTCCTCTCGTGTTTTATCACACAGAATTCTTCTCAGTAAACTCTTGGTGATTGGGAGGTGTACAGTAGGTTGGGACAGGTGACAGTAGTTTTGATAAGTCTATCTACCTGGTGGTGTGGGTCATGACCTAATTAATCAGGGATTCAGTGGAAAGAAACACAAAGGCCAAGGGTGGTGACAAGAGGGATATGGTGTTGTAGGGAGGAGATAAGAAGGGTGTGGTGGGATGGAGGACTATGAATAAGGGATAAGGCTGCCTGTGAGTCGCTGATAAATAAGACCAGATATTCCTTCAGTGGTCACTGAGGTAGACAGGTACTGAAATTATAGACGACAGTTCACACTGGGTACTGCTACTCAAGTCAAGGAGGCAATGTGACGTTGAGAAGATAGGAGAGCCAGAGTTGAATACATGCAATGCAGGCAGTCCAAGCTTTACCAGTCGTCAATAAGGAGCTATTAGTGTAAACATGAAGTAGAGGGGCAGGAAATTGCTTGGAGGCTTCTGAGAGTGTTTGCAGTATGGAAAATTGTGTAAGGAGTGGCGGACAGTCCTTATGTTTATTATGAGGTGTGTATGTGATAGTTGGGGAGACTACTCCAAACTAGAGGTAATGAGTAGGTGTGAAGTGGTGTGAGTAGGTCATGACGGATATCACTAGGATCCCTGACCATTAAATGCAGAGCTGGGCAAAGTGTTGAACGGATTCTGTGAAGCCAAGATGCTAGGCCAGGGAAGTTGTTTTGCTTGACCTGCTCCAGTTTAGTGTAGTCAGAGAAGACCATAATTAAAAGTGGAGTAAATTGGTACTGGGAGAGGGAGCAGTTGGCAGACATTGTGTACCACAACAGATACCTAACATATCATATTTTGTTAATAATAGGAGAAAGGTTGAGTTCAGTAAGCATTCTGACTATTCGAGTTGATCTGGGACAGTGTAATATAATACATATAGCTTTATTTTAAGTTTTGTCAAGAGGTTTAAGCAAGGTCGAAGGGAGGAGAGACAAATGAAGTCCATGATAATCAAAAAGAGATCTTACATCCATTATATAAAATGACCGATCAATGGGAATACTGACACCTCTTGGGCCTGATGTAATGGAGCAGAGGTGGTGAAGTCTAGCTCACAACCTATCATGTAGCTGAGATATGTATGAGGAGGGGTTACTGAGTGAGGAGATATGAATCCCGAGGTAAATGTAATCCTAGATAACATCGAGGTTGTTGCCAAGCAGGGTTAAGGTCTTACATGCAAGTTTGGTTGAGGAAGAGCGAGCTAGAAGCTTAGTCTTGGTAGTATTAATGATGAGTCTGCAGGATGTGGCGGCACCAGCAAAGCTATGGAGACGCTGGAGTGTGATAGGATTGTGAGCTCTGACGTAAATATCATCAGCATAGATGAATATGAGAGATGAAAGTGAGAAGGGACCCAGAAGGCAAAAAGGTCTGTGCATGAGAATGTTAAAGAGAAATGGACTAAACCGAGGTTAAATGGTAGATAGTCACTGACAGACTCACAAAATAAAACACGAGTGTCTACCAGAGAGGTAGCTCTCAATCCACTGAAACAATAGTTCTCGAGACTCCTAATGATGTAAGTTCAACTAGTATTTATTCTCGGTTGGTCACATCAAAGGCTGCTTTAAAACCAATGTAAACTGTAGGCCTACATGAAGATGACTTCAAGTGAGAGAAAAGTTCACAAAACAGTGGTGTGAGCTACGACCTGGGAGGAACCCAAAGAGATTAGGAGATAGATGATCATCAGTGAGGTGACGGAGACGAGTAAGTAATATCCTCTCCATTACTTTACACACAGAGGAAGTGAAAGATAGAAGACTGAAGTTAGTAGAGTTGGGTTTAGGGATGGGGATAATGGTACTACGTGTCCAGGCTGTTGACAAAGGGGTTACCAGGAACCTGTGAACAATAATAAGACGTCCTGTCCTGGGTCTCCTTCTCTTCCTTTCATACATTAATGACCTACCACTCTCACTATTCTCTACCACTAGACCTTTGCAGACGATAGCTTAGTTTACAAACCAATTAAATATAGGAAAGACTGCCTTCGACTACATGACAACCTAACTGGACTTGAAGACTGGGAAGTCAAGTGGCAGATGACATTTAGACCAGACAAATGCCATCACATCCGTTTTACCCGTGCTCATAATCCCATTCCACATACAAACCAGCTACACAACACCAACCTCAACACAGTTCCTTCCCACAAATAATTGGGTATCCACATCTCAGCAGACATGAGGTGGAACACACACATCATGGCCAAGGCTTGTTTATTGTTTATAACACTTTCGTTCGGCCACACTTAGAGTACTGCGACACCGTCTGGGATCCACACACTAACAATAGTATCAATAAATTAGAGTCTGCACAAAGCAAAACTGCAAGATGGGCCAGTCGTAATTACAAACACACTACATCAATCACTTTGCTTAAACAAGACACATAAATAGATCAATTGGTAACACGAAGATACAGTAGATACACAGACAACAGATGATATACAAAATCACAAACAAGTTAGCTGACATAGACAAAGACACATATCTAGAGGCAACCACAACTTCAAATACCATACATACCAGACAAACACTGATATATTAGGCACTCATTCTTTCCCTGCAGCATTCAAGAGTGGAATCATCTCCCATCTTACGTCGTTAATAGCCCCATTCTTGAAACGTTTAGAAATAAGATCACCAATCATTACCTCCCCAATCCTAATCATCGATCCGCAATCCCTGACCCAATCCACCCTTCTCCTAACCCACTTTCTAATCCTCCCCTAGATCCCTAAATTCCCCCGCCCAACCCCCGCATATTATTCTGGCCAAGAGTGGCTCTCTGAGGGACTCATGCATATTATTCTGGCCATGAGCGGCTCTCTGGGGGACTCATGCATATTATTCTGGCCATGACCGGCTCTCTGAGGGACTCATGCATATTATTCTGGCCATGACCGGCTCTCTGAGGGACTCATGCATATTATTCTGGCCATGACCGGCTCTCTGAGGGACTCATGCATATTATTCTGGCCATGAGCGGCTCTCTGAGGGACCCACAACTTGAACTTGAACTGGAATTTGAACATGGGTAGGTGAATCCATCATCAAGTTTTATTAATTTATCTCTAGTTGGAGCATGAAAATAATAACATTTTCTTTTATAAACAAGTTAGAAAGAAAATTAATACTGAAGCAATTTTCAGGCGTTACTATTGTAGGTTGATATACTGTAGTCTGTAGATGAGTGGAGGGAGTGGTTGTATATACAGTATGTGTAGATAATTGAGAATGGTTGTATAGATGTAGATGAGTGGAGGGAGTGTTTGTATATACAGTATGTGTAGATAATTGAGAATGGTTGTATAGATGTAGATGAGTGGAGGGAGTAGTTGTATATACAGTATGTGTAGATAATTGAGAATGGTTGTATAGATGTAGATGAGTGGAGGGAGTAGTTGTATATACAGTATGTGTAGATAATTGAGAATGGTTGTGTAGATGTAGATGAGTGGAGGGACGTGGTTGTATATACAGTATTTTGTAAAGGAGTGTTTGTCTGTCTTCCAAAACAATATGGGATGAACAGCTCTCTATATTATAATTTGTTTTCCACAGCAGATACTAAATTTACCTAACAAGTATTCTAACATTACCAACGATTGGCTGAAAATAGACAAATTTGTGTCACGTTTTCATCCATCAAAACATCCATCAATTCATTCATTAATTCATCCATCAATTCACCCGTAAATTCATCCATCAGTCTAACCGTCAATTCATCCATCAATATATCCGCAAAATTCATCCGTAAGTCTAACCGTCAATTTATCCGTCAATCTCTGTGTGTGTGTATGTGTGTAAATATATCTAAACTATGCTAAGAAACAGGCCCAATATAATAATATACTCAAGAGAGATGTTACCAATCAATGTATGTATGTCAGGGAATAGTTTGGAAAAATCCTTTGCTCCAAATTCATCAATACAATATTTAATTAGACAAATTCTAAAGGTCATTAAGGCAATTAACCACAAAGGATATTAACTTGTCAAGAGGTGAGGAGGGAGGGGCGATGGAACTGGGACTGGGACTGGGACTGGGGCTGTGACTGGGGCTGGGGCTGGGGCTGTGACTGGGGCTGTGACTGGGGCTGGGGCTGAGACTGGGACTAGGACTGGGACTGAGACTGGGACTGGGGTTGGGGTTTGGGCAGGGGCTGGGGCTGAGACTGTGGCTGGGACTGTGACTGGGACTGGGGCTGTGACTGGGGCTGGGACTGGGGTTGGGGCTGGGGCTTGGACTGTGACTGGGACTGGGGATGTGACTAAGGCTGGGGCTGGGGCTGGGGTTGGAGCAGGGGCTGTGACTGGGGCTGTGACTGGGGCTTGGACTGTGACTGGGACTGGGGCTGTGACTATGGCTGGGGCTGGGGCTGTGACTGGGGCTGGGACTGGGGTTGGGGCTGGGGCTGTGACTGTGACTGGGGCTGTGACTGGGGCTGTGACTGGGACGGGCTGGGACTGGGGCTGGGGCTGGGACTGGGGCTGGGACTGGGGCTGTGACTGGGGTTGGGGCTGGGGCTGTGACTGGGGCTGGGGCTGGGACTGGGGCTGGGGTTGGGGCTGGGACTGGGGCTGTGACTGGGGTTGAAGCAGGGGCTGTGACTGGCACTGTGACTGGGGCTGTGACTGGGGTTGGGGCTGGGGCTGTGACTGGGGCTGTGACTGGGGTTGTGACTGTGGCTGGGACTGGGGCTGGGACTAGGACTGGGACTAGGGCTGGGGTTGGGGCAGGGGCTGGGGCTGGGGTTGGGGCATGGGTTGTGACTGGGGCTGGGGCTGGGGCAACTTTTTTACTTTCCCTTGAATACTAAAACCAAGATACAGGATGAAAAGTGAATACGGGACCAAATTTAAGGTGTCATAACTATTGTGTGGGTAGATGGAGGGGAGTGTATAGACTAAAATTAACACCCTCTATACATAAACCTCTAGAGACAAAACCACTAAGACAAAAACCTCAATGACAAACCCCCAACACAAACCCCTTGAAACAAAACCACTGCGACAAAACCACTGCGACAAAGCTTTTGAGACAAAGCCACTGCGACAAAACCCTTGAGAAAAAAACCACTGTGACAAACCCCGTGAGACAAATCCCCCGCGATAAGACCCTTACAACAAAACCACTGTGACAAAACCACTACAACAATCACCCTACGACAAAACCACAAGGACAAAATCCCATCAGAAAAAAATGACCTAGCTAAAAAGAAAAAAAAAAAAATCGGGTTGGTTTCAGTGCAATTTGTTCGTTCTGTGTTTGTAAATAAACATCTGATAGAATATAAACACGACTGTTATCCATTCAAACAAAACAACACACTGATGAACACATAAAGAACTAAAAAAAAAATAGTTGAAATTACACTTGATCAGGAGGTGGGGAAGGTCTGTGTAGGGGGATGGGGGGGGGCATATACTGACTGTGTTTATGGGCCAGGGGTGGGATCTTCAAAGCTTCGTAAGCGCAGTTACGATTATCGTAGCGCCATCTTTGTTCGTAAGGTGTTCGTAACCGTTAAGAACGTATCTTCAAAGCTTCGTAAGCGAGTTTTCGGCCGCCATTATCCGCCATATTTGTTCGTAGCACTATGAAGATCGAAAAGCACTCGTAAGGCTGATAGCAGGGTCGCGTAGTCGATAAACAACCCGTAAATAGTGAGATTTGAGTTTATTTACACATGGCGAGGCTGACATAGACGACATAATGGTTGTTGTTATTGTCATTTATCGGTAAATATAAACAAGAGGAGGAGATTCAGCAGCTTAGGAGAATGGAGCTGCAAGTGTCAATTTAAACTGATGCACTGTGGAATAGAAAGTTACAAATATTTTGTGTGTGTATCATTACCTTTGGAGTGTTTAATTATGAATAATAGGATATAATGGTGACTTACTAATTGCAGGAAATTGGCTTCCATTTACCTGCAAACAAAGCAGAAATTCTTCATTGCATAGTTCGACCTAATTTAATCCATGTAGTATGAGTCTTTAATCCATATATAGTCCTTTGTATGAAGTGGATATTCTTTAGGATGATAAACTTTGATTTATTGACTTTCTAATGAAAATATTACAAGCACATTAATGTGATGTGTGAGCTGGTAACATTTAAATAACTGGAATTATATACTTACTGATACATACTGGAGATGTATAAAAGGTTGACCATATTCCAGAATCTAGGGCAAAATTATGTTTCAGAATTAACTATTGCAAATATTATCATGTAAGTTTCAATAACATGTACCGTACATGAACCTTTCTTACCAACTCAATTTTATTGAACAGTATAATTTAATAGATAATTTTCACCTGTTTTCATATAACATAAGACTTGTCTTTTTCTAAAATAAATGCTTTTCAACAGCTAATAACAAATATGTGATTGGTATTGGTTTTTCTTAATAGACTATAAAAAAACATACATTTTATTTACATAAAGTTTACAGAAATCCATGATACCTCCCTAGCTATTATATACCTGAGTAAAAACATGCAAATTTATGATATTGGAAAGCTGTTTCACTCATGTACTTTCCAACAATGACTGATAACAAAATACACTAATTCCATAATGACTACGGTACTTGTTTGTCACTCTTCACATTGCTTGGACAGATCACAGATATGGCAGAGAAATTATTAAAATACAAGATTAAAGCCACAGTACAGTATAAGTATATCCTTATAGTTAATCTCCGAACACAATAATTATTCAAGTACCGGTACTTTCACCTTCATTAATACTATTGGACAAAGATAAAAATGCATGAAAAAAAGTTGATTTTACTGAAAGAATAACAAATCTAACATGAAATGTGAATGCTAGAATAAAAGCTATATTTGAGAGATAAAATATATAATGAAAATAAATAACATAATTTCTTAAAAAAAGCATAAGCAGAAGTTAACTATACTTTAGATTGAAACCTACACACAAACCACACAACTAAAACCATACTTGCACTCTAATAACTCTGTCACAAAATATAGCACAACTTAAACTACACTAATTATGTATATAAAAAAAAAGACACGTGAAAACAAATCACCTTTTCTCGATTGCCTTTTTAATGTTCACCAAAGATTCTGATATTTTTGTTATATTTTCTGCAAGATCCATCCAAATATCCCTTATAGTCTTATGGAAAACTAGTATATCCTATCTGGAGGTAGCGTAGCTTCCAGATAAGCTATCACACCTCTAGCAGACCTAGAGGAAGGGTGACTTGAGGCTACAGAGCTGTGGTATGAATGTTCCTCACTTGATAGAGGTTCTACCAGCTTCGGCAAGCTGTCGCCAGTCAAAACCTCACAGTCTTCCACTGTAACTGGCCCAAAGTCCTGCCAGCTGGGCCCAGGTGTAGGTGAAGGGACCCTTGATGGCAGTCCTTGGTTAGGTGTAGGTGAAGGGACCCTTGATGGCAGTCCTTGGTTAGGTGTAGGTGAAGGGACCCTTGATGGCAGTCCTTGGTTAGGTGTAGGTGAAGGGACCCTTGATGGCAGTCTTGGGTCAGCCACATCACCTTCATCCAAGTCTTCTTCAGCAGCTGAGAAATAATGAAAATTAGCAACTTTCATATAATTTTAGAGAAATATTAAGGATTATCATTATGAATTAATATTGTAAAGTCATACCTAAAGAAAGCAGTATATAAAGCAGCAGTACTGCAATTTTTTACTTAATTAAAGTACTCATATGATACATATGGAATCCAACAAAGCATCACAAATTTAGTTTTGATTAATATTAATATGGCTCCAATTTTTAAGACTATAGGACCTGCTGCTAACAGGAGTTATTTATATGATACACAAAATATAAAAAATCACTATGTGCTTGACTCTTGTATATTGTGTAATCACAGTACAGTACAGTACATGTACTGTGATTACTGAAGGTATGGATATATGAGAACATCTTGTATATATATTCCTAGGACTAAGGCCTTATGATTTGCACTGTTTAACTTTGAATGAAATTGAGAGGTAATGCTGCTCAAAATTCATGTTTTATATATATAAACTCTCAATGTAATTACTTCACTAGTGCCAATGAGGGAAGATTTCCATATTCCTAGCCTAGATGAACAGTAGGACATTATTTACTGCCTGCTACATACTGCATACTGCCTGGGTCTTGGAGTCCACAGGAATACCCAACACTTGCACTTTTTCAATGACTTGAGCCATAGCCTCAGGTGAATGCCTTTGTGTCACTAGTGCCACTACCTGAAATATAACGAAAAATGGTATATAATTCAATAACAAAGCAGAAAAAATTACAATACCTGGTTATTTTATTAAAATAGTACCGTACTGTATCTAAATCAGGCAATGGACACTCCTCCCATCTTTCAACCCATGTGTGCCCATGCCAACACCCAAATCCACAATATTAATAATGCTTATATAATTTATTTCCTTAATCTGTCTTTCAATAAAAATGTTTGAAGTATATATAAGTTATTAAATTGCACTTGCCAGATTTCACTACATATTGTATAATTCTGCCTGTTACTTAGTAATGGCAGTCAACTGTAACTTATAGATTTTGATATTATCATAGAAACTACTGTAGGCAGGTTTAAAGGAAATAAAACAGCGACAGTAGAAGTTAAAAGAATATAATGTCCTCCAAGTCAATGTCTTTGATTTATTTTCATGACAACCATGCAGCTGCCAGTAAACTTTTTGTATTATGCTGTTTGTTCTTGATATAAAGTACATAACCTAACCAATCTTTAACTAACATAGCCAAACCTAACCTAACCACAGCTATATACAATATCATACTAGTGATTGGCGTGATATTAAATATATACCAAGGAAGTTGCCTTAACTACACTGTTGTGTCTAATGTTTACCAACACAGTACAGTATAATAATTCCCTTACCTGTCTTTTGTTGTTGCTGTCTGATGTAACTTGGTGACTGTCATCTCTATCAGCTGGTAGTGTTGAAATCTGAGACAATATTTATGTGTTGATATTGTGATACTACGCTACGATTGGCTTACAGTATCAAGGACATTTTGTTTCCTTCATTGTGATTGGCTGAAAATCAGTCAGCTTGGTGGCGGGAACAGCCAGCGACGCTCGCTACGAAGACATCATCGTGAGATACGAAGGAGGTTACGAAGCGTTGGAGATACCAACTTACGATCTTCGTAAGCCACGTACAAATATGGCAGCTACGAGATCGTAAAGTTGATCGTAGCGCCACCAACTTACGAAGCTTTGAAGATCCCACCCCTGGTTGTGATGCTTAGTGGACTGGTGGGAAAGTGGAAGCAACCAATTTTCTATGATTTTGATGTTGGAGATATGTGTGAGCCTTTAGTATTAGTTAATTAAGTAAATATTAAGTAAATGTATAACTTGGCAACACTTACTGCTGGTAAAACTGATTCCGACAACAAGAACAGCAGCTGCTTGGAGCGACCACTATCAGACCAGGGGTGGGATCTTCAAAGCTTCGTAAGTTGGTGGCGCTACGATCAACTTTACGATCTCGTAGCCGCCATATTTGTTCGTGGCTTACGAAGATCGTAAGTTGGTATCTCCAACGCTTCGTAACCTCCTTCGTATCTCACGATGATGTCTTCGTAGCGAGCGTCTCTGGCTGTTCCCGCCACCAAGCAGACTGATTTTCAGCCAATCACAATGAAGGAAACAAAATGTCCTTGATACTGTAAGCCAATCGTAGCGTAGTATCTCAATGTCAACAAATAAATATTGTCTCAGATTTCAACACTACCAGCTGATAGAGATGACAGTCACCAAGTTACATCAGACAGCAACAACAAAAGACAGGTAAGGGAATTATTATACTGTACTGTGTTGGTAAACATTAAACACAACAGTGTAGTTAAGGCAGCTACCTTGGTATATATTTAATATCACGCCAATCACTAGTATGATATTGTATATAGGTTAGGTTTGGCTATGTTAGTTAAAGATAGGTTAGGTTATATACTTTATATCAAGAACAAACAGCATAATACAAAAAGTTTACTGGCAGCTGCATGGTTGTCATGAAAATAAATCAAAGACATTGACTTGGAGGACATTATATTCTTTTAACTTCTACTGTCGCTGTTTTATTTCCTTTAAACCTGCCTACAGTAGTTTCTATGATAATATCAAAATCTATAAGTTACAGTTGACTGCCATTACTAAGTAACAGGCAGAATTATACAATATGTAGTGAAATCTGGCAAGTGCAATTTAATAACTTATACTTCAAACATTTTTATTGAAAGACAGATTAAGGAAATAAATTATATAAGCATTATTAATATTGTGGATTTGGGTGTTGGCATGGGCACACATGGGTTGAAAGATGGGGGGAGTGTCCATTGCCTGATTTAGATACAGTACGGTACTATTTTAATAAAATAACCAGGTATTGTAATTTTTTCTGCTTTGTTATTGAATTATATACCATTTTTCGTTATATTTCAGGTAGTGGCACTAGTGACACAAAGGCATTCACCTGAGGCTATGGCTCAAGTCATTGAAAAAGTGCAAGTGTTGGGTATTCCTGTGGACTCCAAGACCCAGGCAGTATGCAGTATGTAGCAGGCAGTAAATAATGTCCTACTGTTCATCTAGGCTAGGAATATGGAAATCTTCCCTCATTGGCACTAGTGAAGTAATTACATTGAGAGTTTATATATATAAAACATGAATTTTGAGCAGCATTACCTCTCAATTTCATTCAAAGTTAAACAGTGCAAATCATAAGGCCTTAGTCCTAGGAATATATATACAAGATGTTCTCATATATCCATACCTTCAGTAATCACAGTACATGTACTGTACTGTACTGTGATTACACAATATACAAGAGTCAAGTACATAGTGATTTTTTATATTTTGTGTATTATACAGTGGTACCTTGAGATAAGAGTGCCTTAACATACGAGAACTTTGAGATATGAGCCATGGCTCAATCAAATTTTTGCCCTGACATACAAGATGAATTTTGAAATACGAGTCAACAGATGGCCGATTTGCCCCTCATCTGCATTTCAAAAAGTGCGCCAGGTGCGTAGTTCAACTGCCTGCCACCAGGAGGCAGCTCACGCTCCCACCAGTGTTGCCAGGTGCAGGGAAATTTCCGTTTTAGGGAATTTCGAAGTCCAAACAGGGAAATAATATACAGTTCGTTCATGAGTAAACAGGGAAATTTCTACAAGATGAAATACCTAAAAGACCATCAATGGTCATGAGTAAACAGGGAATAATTGAGGTAAAATGGGAAATTCTGAAGTTGAAGTGAGGGAAATTCCCTCACACTTACATGGCAACACTGACTCTCAATGTTTTGTTTACATCTCACTCGTGGCTAGTTCAGCCAGTTTATTATTAGTGAAGATGGCATCATATTAAGTGTTAATGACAGCTTTATTTACACTTATTTACATCTTAGTGTTACATATAGCTTTAACATGATACATTTTTAAAACATGTTCACTTTATTAGTCAAATAAATGCGTTTTTCATCCAAGAAATGGAAGTTTTTTTGGACCAAGACCCCATTCTTTTCATTATACATTGTTTCTAATGGGAAAAATAGGTTTATTTTGTGCGAATTTAGTTTGTGTGGTGCCTGTAGGAACCTATACCTCGCACATAATGAGGAATACCTGTACTTCTACGATATGTACAATACTGAAGCAGAAATTTACGAAAATGGGTTTTATTTTTTTATTTTTTTTTTGGCGGGAACGGATTAATCACATTTCAGTTAATTTCAATGGGATAAATTGATTTGAATTACGAGCATATTGAGTTACGAGCTCAGTCACGGAACGAATTAAACTCGTATCTCAAGGTACCACTGTATAAATAACTCCTGTTAGCAGCAGGTCATATAGTCTTAAAAATTGGAGCCATATTAATATTAATCAAAACTAAATTTGTGATGCTTTGTTGGATTCCATATGTATCATATGAGTACTTTAACTAAGTAAAAAATTGCAGTACTGCTGCTGTACTTATATGTATGACTAATTATATACTGCTTTCTTTAGGTATGACTTTACAATATTAATTCATAACGATAATCCTTAATATTTCTCTAAAATCATATGAAAGTTGCTAATTTTCATAATTTCTCAGCTGCTGAAGAAGACTTGGATGAAGGTGATGTGGCTGACCCAAGACTGCCATCAAGGGTCCCTTCACCTACACCTAACCAAGGACTGCCATCAAGGGCCCCTTCACCTACACCTAACCAAGGACTGCCATCAAGGGTCCCTTCACCTACACCTAACCAAGGACTGCCATCAAGGGCCCCTTCACCTACACCTAACCAAGGACTGCCATCAAGGGCCCCTTCACCTACACCTAACCAAGGACTGCCATTAAGGGTCCCTTCACCTACACCTAACCAAGGACTGCCATCAAGGGTCCCTTCACCTACACCTAACCAAGGACTGCCATCAAGGGCCCCTTCACCTACACCTAACCAAGGACTGCCATTAAGGGTCCCTTCACCTACACCTAACCAAGGACTGCCATCAAGGGTCCCTTCACCTACACCTAACCAAGGACTGCCATCAAGGGTCCCTTCACCTGCACCTAACCAAGGACTGCCATCAAGGGTCCCTTCACCTACACCTAACCAAGGACTGCCATCAAGGGCCCCTTCACCTACACCTAACCAAGGACTGCCATCAAGGGTCCCTTCACCTACACCTGGGCCCAGTTGGCAGGACTTTGGGCCAGTTACAGTGGAAGACTGTGAGGTTTTGACTGGCGACAGCTTGCCGAAGCTGGTAGAACCTCTATCAAGTGAGAAACATTCATACCACAGCTCTGTAGCCTCAAGTCACCCTTCCTCTAGGTCTGCTAGAGGTGTGATAGCTTATCTGGAAGCTACGCTACCTCCAGATAGGATATACTAGTTTTCCATAAGACTATAAGGGATATTTGGATGGATCTTGCAGAAAATATAACAAAAATATCAGAAACTTTGGTGAACATTAAAAAGGCAATCGAGAAAAGGTGATTTGTTTTCACGTGTCGTTTTTTTTATATATATAATTAGTGTAGTTTAAGTTGTGTTATATTTTGTGACAGAGTTATTAGAGTGCAAGTATGGTTTTAGTTGTGTGGTTTGTGTGTAGGTTTCAATCTAAAGTATAGTTAACTTCTGCTTATGCTTTTTTAAGAAATTATGTTATTTATTTTCATTATATATTTTATCTCTCAAATATAGCTTTTATTTTAGCATTCACATTTTATGTTAGATTTGTTATTCTTTCAGTAAAATCAACTTTTTTTCATGCATTTTTATCTTTGTCCAATAGTATTAATGAAGGTGAAAGTACCGGTACTTGAATAATTATTGTGTTCGGAGATTAACTATAAGGATATACTTATACTGTACTGTGGCTTTAATCTTGTATTTTAATAATTTCTCTGCCATATCTGTGATCTGTCCAAGCAATGTGAAGAGTGACAAACAAGTACCGTAGTCATTATGGAATTGGTGTTTTTTGTTATCAGTCATTGTTGGAAAGTACATGAGTGAAACAGCTTTCCAATATTATAAATTTGCATGTTTTTACTCAGGTATATATGATGTAATGAACTGTGATTATGCAGGAAACTAATAGTACAAATAGCTAGGGAGGTATCATGGATTTCTGTAAACTTTATGTAAATAAAATGTATGTTTTTTTATAGTCTATTAAGAAAAAACAATACCAATCACATATTTGTTATTAGCTGTTGAAAAGCATTTATTTTAGAAAAAGACAAGTCTTATGTTATATGAAAACAGGTGAAAATTATCTATTAAATTATACTGTTCAATAAAATTGAGTTGGTAAGAAAGGTTCATGTACGGTACATGTTATTGAAACTTACATGATAATATTTGCAATAGTTAATTCTGAAACATAATTTTGCCCTAGATTCTGGAATATGGTCAACCTTTTATACATCCAGTATGTATCAGTAAGTATATAATTCCAGTTATTTAAATGTTACCAGCTCACACATCACATTAATGTGCTTGTAATATTTTCATTAGAAAGTCAGTAAATCAAAGTTTATCATCCTAAAGAATATCCACTTCATACAAAGGACTATATATGGATTAAAGACTCATACTACATGGATTAAATTAGGTCGAACTATGCAATGAAGAATTTCTGCTTTGTTTGCAGGTAAATGGAAGCCAATTTCCTGCAATTAGTAAGTCACCATTATATCCTATTATTCATAATTAAACACTCCAAAGGTAATGATACACACACAAAATATTTGTAACTTTCTATTCCACAGTGCATCAGTTTAAATTGACACTTGCAGCTCCATTCTCCTAAGCTGCTGAATCTCCTCCTCTTGTTTATATTTACCGATAAATGACAATAACAACAACCATTATGTCGTCTATGTCAGCCGCGCCAAGTGTAAATAAACTCAAATCTCACTATTTACGGGTTGTTTATCGACTACGCGACCCTGTTATGAGCCTTACGAGTGCTTTTCAATCTTCATAGCGCTACGAACAAATATGGCGCATAATGGCGGCCGAAAACTCGCTTACGAAGCTTTGAAAATACGTTCTTAGCGGTTACGAACACCTTACGAACAAAGATGGCGCTACGATAATCGTAACTGCGCTTACGAAGCTTTGAAGATCCCACCCCTGGGTCTGGCGCCTGGCTGTTGTGTATATGTTTTTAGCTTCGTGACAATAATATTAGGCTACGAGCAGTATATACACAATGACAATACCAGCAAGAATAATGGTAAATTGGGGCTTACATAACACTATACTGCATATCCTTTGCTCAGGGGGACTGACTTTATTATCTGTGAATATTATAGCCCTACAGGGCTAGAATAAAGATTGTTGTTGGTCCCGTATTCATGATATTTTACTCGTAACTTTGTCTGCTGACACTTGGCTATAGTAAAAGTCTTAAGAGTATTTCACAAAGGACTTTATTCTAATTTTAAGCTAAGTTAAGGACCCTAGCTGCCACTATGCCATCTGTATCGTGCGTGAAAATTGGAGGTTTCAGTCATGGAGGTATAATCTAAGAGGAGGCGGCATGACGTCACAGAGGTGAAGCCAATTTTCTATTGGTCGGCTGTCCTCCCTACCCCCCATTGACTCAAAAACAAACCTCAGCTCATCACGTCGGACCATCAATTTCACCAACATTCTTTGCCATTGTTTAAGATAATGCTGGCGTGTTCAGCATATGGGTGTACCCAGAGAGACAGGAGTCTTTCTACTACATTTCATATGTATGTTAAGAAAGTCATATAGAAAAATATACGACAGAAATTGACAAATCAACGAAGTGAATTTTATCACCTTCCTCGCACACCGCGACACGTACCCATGTCCTGTAGAATAATAATACTGTACACACAAAAACTGTAAAGCCAAGGCTATTATAGTGTTGTGATATTAACTATTAATGTATAACCTGACGTATATATAGCATTGACAGGGTTATAAAAGATAAACTGGCTCCATGGGGGGACCTATTTGTGCCTAAGTTAGGGTTGGCCTGAAGGATAACTCGAGTGTTGAGAGATTGTATTATGAATGTTTTAGCAAAAAAAAATTATATAAAAAAAAATTTATATAAAAAAAAAAATATAAAAAAAAAAATTATAAAAAAAAAATTATATAAAAAAAAATTATATATAAAAAAAAATTATATAAAAAAAAATTATATAAAAAAAAGATTTATATATAAAAAAAATATATAATTTTTTTTTTATATAAAAAAATGTTTATATAAAAAAAAATATATAAAAAAAAATTATATAAAAAAAAAATTATATAAAAAAAAAAATATATAAAAAAAAATTATATACAAAAAAATTACATAAAAAAAAATTATATAAAAAAAAAATATAAAAAAAAAATTATATATAAAAAAAAATTATATATTTTTTTTTTTATAAAAAAAAAATATATATAAAAAAAATTATATATAAAAAATGTATATAAAAAAAATTATATAAAAAAAGTGTATATAAAAAAAATTATATAAAAAAAAAATTATATAAATTTTTTTTTATATAAAAAATATATATATAAAATTTGGTGGGGGTAGGATCGTGGGGTGGGGGGGGGGTAGGGGTGTGGTGGGGGGTGGGGGCGTGGGGTAGGGTGGTGGTGGGGGGGGTGGCGTGGGGGGGGGATGGGAGTGGGGGCGTGGGGTGGGAGTGGGGGCGTGGGGTGAGGGTGGGGGCGTGGGGTGGGGTTGGTTGTGGTTGTGGTGGGGTGGGGGGCGTTGGGGGGAGTGGGGTGAGGGTGGGGGCGTGGGGGGGGGTTGGTTGTGGTGGGGGGGGGGGTGGTTGTGGTGGGGGGGGGCGTGGGTGCGTGGGGTGTGGGTGGGGGCATTGGGTGGGGGCGTGGGGTAGGGGTGGGGGGGCGTGGGGTAGGGGTGGGGGGGGGGGGGCGTTGGGTAGGGGGGGGGTGTGGGGGGGGGGGGAGTGCGGGCGTGGGGGGGGACTGGGGGGGGGTGAGCGAAGCGAGCAGCGCCGCAGGCAAAAGCACCCACAGCGTAGCCGTGGCTGGCGAAGCCAGTGCTTGTATAAAAAAAAATTATATACAAATTTTTTTATAAAAAAAAAAAATTATATAATTTTTTTTTTATTAAAAAAATTATGTAAAAAAATTTTATGTAAAAAAATTTTATATAATTTTTTTTATATAATTTTTTTTTTATAAAAAAAAATTATATAAAAAAAAAAATATATATAAAAAAATTATATAAAAAAAAAATTATATAAAAAAAAAAATATATAAAAAAAAAATAAAAAAAAAAAAAATTATATAAAAAAAAAATTATATAAAAAAAATTTTATATATTTTTTTATTATTGGGGTGGGGGTGGGGCGGGGGTGGGGGCGTGGGGTGGGGCGGGGGGGGGGGAGCGAAGCGAGCAGCGCCGCAGGCAAAAGCACCCACAGCGTAGCCGTGGCTGGCGAAGCCAGTGCTTGTAGATATTTAATTTATAATTGTGTTTACTATGTAGACTATTTGGTTGTTGAGAATTTAGGTGTAAGTTAAAAAACCGTAGTCTAAGTTAAGCCAATGTGCGGAAAGAGTTTTTATAATTGTGAAATTACTGCCTGGGACTGATGAGTAAAATTAATGTTTCTGTGTAAATCAGAGTGAACTGAAACTGAGGAAATGATGACACACTTTATGCAGTAACATGCAGCCATCATGGTAAGATTCCATGTGGCTTATAAGTGGTAAAATGTGTTTGATACAAGACAACACACCTGCATGAGTGTCAACTCAATTACATGACAGTTCTGGGTGTTACACTACACATATCTCCAGTAGGCCTACCATATACACATTTTCACTACCCTATTCACATGTTCAGTACACAATACACACATCTCCATTACCTTAATTATACACATCATCACAACACACCACATCTTCACTACCCTATACATATCTTCACTACATAGGCTACATTTTCACTGCAGATCACACATCTTCACAGCACACACACACATCTTCACTTCACTATACACATCTTACTGTATAAATTATAATCTTATTTATATACTATACTTAAAGAGTGACACAAGGCCTTCCACAGTCTCATACTAGAAATCTTTATATAATTAATTTTATTTGCATTTGTACAGTTACCCACACATGAAGCTGGTAGGCCTATGGTTCGTTACTTGTGAGGTGCTTGGCTACAACGAAAGGAAATTTAAGTGAAAAAAGATGTAGTTTGTTGACAGGCAGACAGTAAAATATTATTACTATCTGCTTGTCAACAAACTATAACTTTTGCTCACTTTCCTTCCTGTTGTAGGTATCTCACAAGTAGCGAGGCATACCAGATTCACGTGTGGTCATCTGTACTTGTTGTTATTTCTCTGTAACGTTATAATACGGTCTGTGGGTTGGTATGTAAGCTATCACCTTCTCTTTTACTATACATTTTGCATAAAATAAACTATTCATTCATTAATCAATTCATTCTTTCATTCATACTCCTAGGAAAAGTTTGCGAGAAGAGGTAATGCTCTAGCTGGAAACAGCGATATTTAATGGGTTTAAGTACTTTTGATAATATACAGAATTGGATCATTTTATGTAGTTATCATATATGGAACAAATTCAAGTCTCTTTCTGGCTATGATTATAGGATATATGAGAAAATAAGACCATAATTATAATGGGAGTAAGGCGGGCGAGGCAATGTTTTGAGTCAATGGGGGGTAGGGTAATAGGCTCCGCCCCTTGCTTCACTTTGGGTGTACAGGACGAGCGGCTCATGCCGCCTCCTCTTTGATTATACCTCCATGGTTTCAGTCCTCCTGACCATGCCACGTAACAAATTCCTTCGATATAGGTGATGTTTTGTGGCAATATTTGAAGGACTCATTTACCTTCAATTATCTGACTACAACATAAGGTCGCTTGAGTGTAAATCTAAGACGAACTTTTCGTAGTATAAAACGCACAACAAAAGCAAAATTTTCAATATGTAAACCTCGCTATTTTTATTAAGGTATAATATGGAACAATATTTGATGTATATATTAACATATGCTAACTATATAATTATACATATGATGTAACCCTATAGAGAGGCAAAGATTACATTTAATACAGTATCTATTTTCCTAAAAATGAACAAAAGTGTGGCATATATATTATCCCTTACCAAGGAATAGTGGACACAAACACAACGAAAGTCGATACAGTGTTGCCAGCTGCAGGGAAATTTATCTTTTTTTTAGACAATTTTATAAAGTCAACGCAGGGGAAAAAATATTTAAAGAGTAAGCAGGGAATTATTGAGGCAAAGAGGGAATTTCTAATAAATTAAAGGTGAGGTTATAGGGAAAGGTCTTGAAGCAGACCTGGCAACAGTGACAATAATGTGTTGAAGCCAAGGATAATAGACTATAAAGGATAGTCCACTACAACGTCACAGTGATGACGTTGTAGATGTCCGTGACGTCACGGGAGGCTCAGTCGCTAGCTGGAGCACAAACCTTGCCCGCATACTATGTAAGTATGAGGCATAAAGATTATATCAGCTCATATTAATCGAAATAATGAATTTCTTGGTAGCTGCACCTTGGTAGGTTATAAATATAAGAAGCATACTGATATAATGGCAATTGTAGAACTCGACAGTAGTTGTTGAAATAGAATAATGGACTATAAAACTGAAGGCCTTTCACGACCAAGATTGATATCGTCGCGTTCGCATCTCTAAACCCATATTTGTACAATAATTACTAATCTTTGGTGTCTTTGTACTCCACACAATTAAAATTGATCATTATAACTTAAAGTAAATGTGTTTGTAGTGTGTTGTCATCAATAGATATTCAGTGAAGCCAGGAAAGATCTCTGCCACTGGTGCGTGACCGTGCGTCGTATACTATACTCGCCAGAAGTAGGTCTACAGTAATGTAGCAATGTACTTGGTATTGGCTACTCTATAGTATTGATAATAGGGTCTTGATTTAGACTGACAATAGGTTGTGTTTAATAATACTTATTTTAGTATTTCCAACTGCCCCACTTCCGAAAATTGCCCTGAATAGGTCCGAAGAATTTGGTCCGAAAAAAAACCCTGATTAGGTCAGAAGAATGTAGGGTCGTGTGGGGACGACCCGGACAATAAAGTGAATAATATTCATAAAAAAAAAAAGTTATTGAGCTACAGGAGAGATTTTGTGCTTAAAAGAAAGCTTAACTAATTCCCCATCTTATGCTATGCGTTTCATATCTGTAGATATCATAGTATTTGTTGTACAGCCGTTTTTAAAATCCAGAATTCTCTGTCCGGGTTGAGACCGCGAGGTCACGACACGGACAGGTGTGGTCCCAACATGGACGGATGTTTTGGTCCACCAAAAACACACTTACACCAATGTTTTATATTTTTTCTTATTAAGAACATGCAGAACATGACACTGAAAGTCCCTGTCCGAGTCGAGAACACGGACCTTGCATTTAAAAAAAATTTCTTAAAAATTAAACAATTGGTCTAGGTTAAATATTTCAATTTGGAGAAGTAAACACTAATGGGGGGCACATAATAATGCTAAAAATAATTCACTTCCATCAATAAAACACTTCGAAAAATCACTCGATATTTAGCCGTGGCAAACACCCATTTCCAGCCTTTTCCATGGCTTTATCTCACATATGGTACATTATAGTTGTAAGAACTATGCAATCATTGACTTTTTAATTGTTTTTTCCAGTACACTTAATTTGCATGAATTGTCAAAAATTGTCCGAGTCGAGACCACGGCATAATATTTTGTTGGCGGGCACCCCAAACATTCAATTGTTGTTTAGGCACTCCGTATTATCACTGATTTTATGCCAATATGGCTATATTACACAACAAAACTTATCACAAGTTGATCACGCCATATTCGTGGTCATGGCACAATATATCCTGATGCCGAAAATTAAGATCGCGACCTCTTAAAATCGAAATTCTTACCTTGTTTACAAACGGAGCGTCGGCGCGGAGGTTTGCAAATGGCGTCTAGTTAGGACCGCCCTCCCTCATACGTCATAGCTCTGACGTCATCCTAGGCTACATAATTTACATAATACTGTAGTATCACAGTCAGTCCATGAATATAATCACTTCGGAATTGCACAGGTTTGGAAATTGTAAAAATAAAATTAATTTCTGTCACGATACAATTATAAAACATTGTTATATATATAAAGCAAAACTATATTGTGACGGGAAATTAAGATTATCAATGTGTTATTAGTTAAGTGATGTAAAATTTATTACTGTTAACTCTTACCTTCTCCCGGACTTATCTTGGACACTCTTTGTGTTGGCTTTTTTTTCCCAACTTCCGTCAACATAAATATATTTGTATGGGTCCTTTCATTATATATGCATTTATTATAGTATTAGCAGAATTGTAAAGGTTTATGAAAACAACACATTTTCAGTTACTTTACTATATTTATTAATTTCAGAGAATGAAAGGTGAGTAGTTTGTAAAGAAGGTGTATGGAAGTGAAGTTATAGCATCTGGTGTTAAAGACAGACCTCCAGTTAGATGGCAGAACAGAGTGGAAGAGCATATGAAAGAGAGAAGCATCATCATTATACTGTATATATTAAATATTTCTGTCATTGAGCATCACCTCTAGTATCTTCTTGTGCTTGAGCAATAGCAGCATCTAGTTCCATTTCTGGTGCATTATCTGTGAAGGAATTGATGTTAGAGGCACATAATCACATGGCACTTGTTTGCATAATATTATACTGTATATACAAAAGAAAAACATATATAAAGGTTGCCTTTCCATGATTTTCATAAATCCATTATCCAGCCCTACTCTAAATATACCATATTGTGAAACATTAATTAAAGTACAGGGTAGGTCTGATACCATCTAATATTATGTACTATACTCAGTCATTTTTATGAAGAAATAAAAATTCTCACAATTTTTTCATTGAGCAGACCCTCTTGAAGTACTCTGGTACCAGTAGCCGTCTACGTCTGCTGAGTAGTATTATATTGGTTATAGAGCATTAAAAGACTGTAGCCTACTTAGATATTTCAAAGTTATCACTAGAAGATGCTGTCAGTATTGGGCTACATTTCTAACAGAATTAGGTAGACTTGGCCTGGCCGAACCTACATACTGTACAGTAAAGTATCATAAGATAGGGTGAAGTTTGAAATATGTACAGTATAGGCAAATAGCTGAGGGTGTAATGATACAATAACAATAAGTTAGGCCTTTGATAGATCTCAACATACCTGGTTCTCAATTAGAATTTGGAAGGTGCAGAGTCGGTACAGTTCAAGGTTGCAATATTCTGATGATCTTTGGAGATCCATTACATCGTTGATTGTTCAAAGCATCTCTTGGGACGTAATCTGTTGTTGTTTTAAAGTGTAGAGAGCATACTCGGACCAATTCACCATTAGATTTGCCCTCACGTTAGCACGACGATATCAATATTTTGGCTTTCTCTTGGTCTCTTAGGAACTGATAGAGCTTTACCCAGTCTCTTTTTTCATGTCTACTGCCATTATTGAAATTGTACACAGCACATACACCCATAATATGCCATAGACACTCACGTTTCACGTACATTTTACATTGGACTAGTGACAGTCTGTGCTCCAGGCCAGGTTTGTTTACATGTGTGACGTCACTACCGCGGTGCAGTGTGGGAAAACAAGTGTCTAGTGGATTATCCTTTATAAGCCGTCATCTGGACGTCAATCGGATACGAAGTTCGCTTGGGTGAAACCAAGCCAAAGCAAGCGGAACTGTTCTGGTCGGACAAAAGGATTTGTCGATCCACCAAGTTGGACCCTGCTGCCAGCCACTGAAACCAAGACCAACAACGTATCCATCCAAGCTCGCCTCAGACCACCGATTCGGGCAGCTTGGAAAGGCCCGAAGGGTAGGAGAAGTATAGCAGTAAATATGGCGGCCATTAAAGATATGACAAGTAAGTTAATAGTATAATAATACATGAATTGTAGGTGCAACAGGCTGTAAAATAGAGTGATAGCAACACAAATAAGGCTTTAAGTATAGCAATGACAGATTAGAGCAGGTGTAGAGTTAGTAGTTGTTAAAATCTGGAGAATCATGATAATTATATAAATTATTATTTTTATTTTTTTTATGTTCTCGTATCTAATTTAACTTATATGAGATTATATGGATTGCTTAGGGGTTATGTGACCCATTCTTGATAATTATGTAATATTATTAATGTGAAAGGAAGTCTTGTACTTTATTGGAAATCAGTTCTTGGTAAAACTATAGAATCATGCCAACTTTTTCTGTTTTTAATCAATCTTGAAATATAATCATGGAAAGGCTGGGAAACTAATTAAGGGATTTTGATTGAGGAAAGGATATACAAATAATGGAAAAATTGACCAAACTTATACAGGAATGGACTTTGACTTTCACCGGTTCTGACTTAAACACAGTATCACTGTAGGATATAAGAGGTCCACCTTCATGTGGATTTCAAATGTGATTGTAGTAATTTAGTTCAAGATAGCACATACAAAATTGCAGCTTTCCAAAGCCCAAGTCCAGGTATTACGCCCAGGTTTGGCCTGAGTAGTTGGCTATAAGTTCGGGGTAAATTTACAGAAGAACTGGGTTCACTATATTGTATATTTTAGTATCATTACTCACTATTTTGGACTATTTTCACACACTTTTCATTTATGGTGTTTCTATCGGAGATGCCCCGTTTTACAAACATAATTTGGAAATTTGTCTGACCTAACCTAACCTAGACCACAGCAGAATACCGGGACCTAACCTGGGTAAACTAACGGGATATAACTGGTGTAAACTATCATAAAGTGACTGGGGGAAATTTCTGGGATCTAGCCGGATGTGGTAACACTGTGCGATCCTAGCCAAAAACCCAGTTATTGTGTATTAATAACAACTTTGGTTCTGGTAAGTTGCCTGGTTAGATACACGTAATCTGCATCGGTCTTGATTTGATTAGTAGGTTAGGTCCGGGCAACTCGGGTAAAAAAAAAAGAAAGTCATTGTTCACAATTTGAAAAATAAAATTAATACAAGAAAAAATTGGCGTGCAATGTTTAAAATGTTAGGAAATTATAGGTGGACATTAATAAATGCAGACAGTTTATTCTCTTCCTTTCAGCTGTTTCCAACCATAGTAGTAGGATACTACATTATATCCGTCACTTCCAGGACAACGTGTGTATACTGCGAGAGCATTCGATGGCCCAAGGGATGCATGTACTGTAGGTGTATGGAGTCCCGTACAGGTGAAGCAGAGATTATGGAGCCTCTGATGGATTCACCTCCTCCACTGTTACCCATCCCTTCTACTTCCTTTGGTGCGCCGCTGCCGTCGTCGTCGTCATTTATTTATTTATTTATTTTTAATAATTAGTTGTTTTTTTATATAAATTATTTGTATATTTTTTTTTATTAAATAATTATATATATATATATCTTTTTAATAATAATAATTATTATTATTTTTTTAATAATTAGTTTTTTTTTTTTATATATATAATTTTTTCAATATTATTTTTATTATTTTTTTTTTTTTTGTAATAATTAACTTTTTTTTAATAATTTTTATATATTTTTTATTTTTTTTTTCGTCGTCGTCGTCCCCGCCGCCGCCACCGCCGTCGTTTTTTAATATATATTTTTTTAAATAATATATATTTATTTTTAAATATATATATATATTTTTGTTAATTATTTTTTTTTTGTAATAACTTTTTTTTTATTATTATTTTTTTATTTATTAATTTTTTTTTGTCGTCGTCGCCGCCGCTGCCGCCCCTCTGCCACCGCCGCCGCCGCCCCGCCGCCGCTGCTGCCGCCCCGCCAACGCCGCCCCGCCGACGCCGCCGCCCCGCCGCCGCCACAGCCACCGCCGCTGCTGCTGCCTCGCCGCCGCCCCGCCGCCGCCGCCGCCCCGCCGCCGCCGCCGCCGCCGCCGCCGCCGCCGCCGCCGCCGCCGCCCCGCCGCCGCCGCCGTCGTCTTTTAATATATATATATATATTTTTTAATAATATTTATTTATTTTTAAATATATATATATATATTTTTGTAATATTTTTTTTTTTGTAATAATTAACTTTTTTTTTCATTCTTTTTTTTTTATTATTATTATTATTTTATTTTTAATTTTTTCGTCGTCGTCGTCGTCGTCGTCGCCGCCGCTGCCGTCGCCGCCGCCACCGCCGCCCCGCCGCCGCCTCCACTGCCGCCGCCGCCGCTGCCCCGCCGTCGCCGCCACCGCCGCTGCCCCATCGCCGCCGCCCCGCTGCCGCCGCCGTCCTTTTTTAATATATATATATTTTTTTTTAATAATATATATATATATATTTTTATTATTAATTTTTTTAATAATTAACTTTTTTTTTATTTACCTTTTTTTTTTTTTCGTCGTCATCACCGCCACCGCAACCGCCACCGCCCCGTCGCCGCCGCCGCCGCCGCCGCCGCCGCCACCGCCGCCGTCAAACCACCGCCGCCGTCAAACCGCCGCCGCCGCTGCCGCCCTGCCGCCGCTGCCATCACCGTCATTTTTTAATACTTTTTTTTTTTTAATATATATATATTTTTTAATATATATGTAATTTTTTATTAATTAATTTTTTTTGTAATAATTAACTTTTTTTTATATATATATATATATTTTTTTTTTTTTTTGTCGTCCCCACTACCGCCACCGCCGCTGCCGCCGCCGTCGCCGCCACCGCCTCCGTCGCCATCGCCGCCACCACCGCCGCCGCCACCACCACCGCCGTCACCGACACTGCCGCCCCGCCGCTGCCGCCGCCGCCGCCGCCCCGCCGCCGCCTCGCCACCCCTTCACCGCCGCCACCGCCGCCGCCGTCGTTTTTTAATAATTAGTTGTTGTTTTTTTTAAATAATATATATATATTTTTTTTATTAATTATTATTATTTATTTATTTTTTTTATTATTATTATTATTTTTTTTTCGTTGGCGTCGTCGTCGTCGCCGCCACCGCCACTGTCGCCACCGCCGCCGCCGCCACCGCCGCCACTGTCGCCGCCGTCGTTTTTTAATAAGTATATATATATATATATATATATATATATATATTTTTTTTTTAATAATATATATTTATTATATATATATATATATATATATATATATATATATATATATATATATATATATATATATATATATATATATATATATATATATATATATATATATATATATATATATATATATATATATATATATATATATATATATATATATATATATATATATTTTTAATTAATATTTTTGTATAATTATTTTTTTAATTATTAATTTTTTTCGTCGTCGTCGTCGTCGCCACCGCCCCGCCGCCGCCGCCGCCAAATCGCCACCGCCGCCACGTCGCCGCCGCCGCCGTCGTTTTTTAATAATAATTATTATTTTTTTAATATATATTTATTTTTAAATATATATATATTTTTTTTTTGTTAATTAATTTTTTTTTGTAATAATTAACTTTTTTTTTATTATTATTATTATTTTTTTATTTATTATTTTTTTTTCGTCGTCTTTGTCGTCGCCGCCGCCGCCGCCCCGCCGCCTCCCCGCCACCGCTGCTGCCACCGCCGCCGTCGTTTTTTAATATTTTTTTTTTTATTATTTTTTTTTTAATAATAATATATATATATTTTAATATATATATATTTTTTGATTAAATATATATTTTTTTAATAGTTAACTTTTTTTTATTATTATTTTTATTGTTAATAGTATTTATGGTCCCTGCGTTCTGATTGGCTGCTAGCGGTCGCACCTGATTTTGTGTGTCACCGCTGGCTCGACCCACGCAGTTGCAGCCTGGCAGAGCGTCTGATAGGGAGGTCTGGGGCCGGGTTAGCTGAGTTTTCTGGTGGTCTGACAGGGATACCTACAGCTACGGGGTCTTTCGAAGAGGTTATCTGTTCACCTGCAGGAGGGTAACTTCTACCAGCACTATGTGAGCGCCCATGGTAACTTGTCAAGACCTCAGTTACTACAATGCACAACCATTATAGATACTGACCAGGACAGTCGTCGACTAAGGTTGAGAGAAGCTTTGCACATTTTGAAATTAAAACCTTCTCTCAACGTTACTCAAGAAACGTTTCTACTGCCTACTAACATCAGGCGAAACCGACCCACACTCAACCAAGACCCGGTAGCTGTAGGTATCCCTGTCAGACCACCAGAAAACTCAGCTAACCCGGCCCCAGACCTCCCTATCAGACGCTCTGCCAGGCTGCAACTGCGTGGGTCGAGCCAGCGGTGACACACAAAATCAGGTGCGACCGCTAGCAGCCAATCAGAACGCAGGGACCATAAATACTATTAAAACATAATTGCAACCATTATTATTATTATTGTTTTTTTCGTCATCGTTGCCGCCACCGCCGCCGCCGTCGTTTTTTAATATTTTTTTTTTTAATAATATATATATATTTTTAAATATATATATATATTTTTTGTTAATTAATATTTTTTGTAATAATTAACTTTTTTTATTATTATTATTATTATTATTATTATTATTATTATTATTATTATTATTATTATTATTATTTTTTATTTATTATTTTTTTTTGTCGTCGTTGTCGTCGCCGCCGCCACCGCCCCGCCACTGCCGCAACCGCTACCGCCGCCGCTGCCCCGCCGCCGCCCCCCCGCCGCCGCCCCGCCGCCGCTGCTGCCCCCGCCGCCGTCGTTTTTTAATAATTAGTTTTTTTTATTTTTGTTTTAATAATAATATAGGTAGGCCCTATATATATTTTTTTATTAATTATTTTTTTTTTTTTAATAATCAACTTGTTATTTATCTTTTTTTTATATTTATTATTATTATTATTATTTTTCGTCGTTGTTGCCGCCGCCACCGCCCCGCCGCCGCCCCGCCGCCGCCTTGCCGCCGCCCTGCCGCCGCCGTAGTTTTTTAATATTCATTTTTTTTTTTTTTTTTCAATATATATATATTTTTTTATATATATATTTTTTTTATTAATTATCCCTATCGTTAAAAATAATGACAGACTGCACAGCTACCACACCTACAGACCACCGACCTTACTGAGACTCATCTCCAACACCCTTCACACCCATACAGAATAGAGCCCTAAAGATAATCACAAGCTGCACACCATAAAACCAAAATCAAGGATCATCTTGAGATGAGAGGCACACAAACACTTTAGTCCATGAGCGGCACACAAACACTTTAGTCCATGAGCTGAGCCTGGAACTTGAGAGAGTACCAAAAAGGTGAATAAATATTATGTGCACTTTCAGCAAGGTGGATGTCTGAAGTGTTGCGAAATTTGTATTCGTGATGTATCGTAAATTTTTCACCGAAAATCGAGAATAAAGTAATAAAAATCGCAAGTCTTCAACTAAAGATCATATTAAGAGACTTCTAGTTGGTCTCATCTTATTCGTTTCTTAATTCTGCATCTTTTGGTGTATAATACATGCAACTTAGGACACAAATTTGCTTCATAATATGAGAAAAGTGAAGGAAAAGTAGACCAATTTGTAGTATTTTCTTACGACTTTGTTTACAAACTTTCTTTTGTTTCTGCCCAATCCGTATCTGGACGACGAGAACACAGATTCTACGTATTTGGTCAGTTCTCGTCACTGAAACCAAGCGCTCCCAAGACGGTCTTGGTACCCCAATCCTCCGCTTGGACGACCAGATGACGTCTTGAGCATTTTGGTATTTATATTTTGTAGCAGTGTTGCCAGATCTGCTAGTTTCCAGTATTTTGCCCTGGTCACTACTTTACCAAGGGAAAATGGATACATTTTGCTAGTTGGGAAACGTTTTGGTTGTGCTATGGATGCATTTTAATTAGTTTTCTACTGGGAACACGGAGAGATGTATGAATGCTTCGCTCAATTTCAAAGTATATATTATTTTATCACCGATGCATTATTGAGTGGACGCGGCACTGACATACAGTTATAACACGTCACAGATATGTGTGAATGGGTGTTTATTTACGATTTCCTGTGTGCCTGTTTGCTTGCTGTGTTGCTATAGTCACATGCAGTGTAGTGTATCAGGAAACCTTTTAGCCAGTATTATATTAGGTCGTTTCTTATCTTTTGGCAACGAAGCCTACGATTGCATGGTGATCCCGAATGTGGCCACAGTCCAACAGATCTAAGTAAAGTAAGACCCAAATATTTACGTGTATAAGACTGCCACCTATATAGCTACTACCCTACTTGGCCAACAGCTATATTTTAGTTTATGTAGACTGTTACATCGTGGCCAATAATAATCATCCATATTGGGGTTACTCGTGTAAAGGAACAGCTTCCCTCCGTTCTCAAGCTCTCAATTCTCGCACAGAGACATTACGCCATATATTGTCCCTCAATTGACCACTTTAGACCTCACCTTATGTATGGTGATATGTGTGACTATTTAATTAACCAGCCCGATGTCTTAGAATATATTCTCAATATATTTCCCGAGTTTCTCAGCCCCTAGCATATTTCAATTTATAATGTTTACATTTAACTAGTATGCAATTACAGAGTGTATGCAATGTAAGGCGCTATCCCAATGCCGGGGCAATATCATTCTCTCGGGTTTGGGAAATTGGGCTGACCATTTTCGCATAATCTTTATTATTTACTATATAAATTTAATTTTTCTCTCTCTGCAAGACATGTAATGAGTATGTCTATTGTGTTTCGTTTCGTTTCGTTTTGTTGTGTCTGTATGTAGGCCTATGTATTTGTGCGTATATGCATGTGTATGTGTGTGTGTTATTTATATATAGGCGACAGAAGTCCTGTTGCCTCAACTGCTTCACCGAGACATGATGTATTCATGAACTCGAGAAGATGCACGTTTTCTACACCTAAAAATCTCGAGTCTATGAACATTGCGTGCCTTGATGAAGTATGTGAGGCTTTGAATAGCCTGATCAAGTATTAAACGAGCTCAAGCAAATATGAAACAGGATAAGCGTTGTAATTGGTTCACTATAGTCTGTTCAAAATTTATGTTCCACTATAGCCTCTATCTATATAGCTATTTCTATCTGTCTATCTATCGCTATTTCTATCTATCTAACTATCTCTATTTATATATCTATCTATCTAACTATCGCTCTATCTATCTATCTATTTCTATCTATCTAAGCATAAGAGGCCAAAAGGAAGAAAAGTTTTGAACAGACTATAGTATGTCAAATGTTTCGAAACTTCAACAACACCTGGATACAAATTTTGGATTGTGAGTGTACAGTTGGCTCCACTTCTGCGTTGCCAATGTCGAGCCACCCAGAATCTGACTCCTTAACCAAGCGTGATCATGATGTGAACCAGAGTCACCGAGTGAGATGGAACAGTGGGTTGAGTTGGAGAGGGAAAGCTTCAATAGTGATCGAGTATAATATATATTATTACTGGAATGGGAAAGAATTAATACAGTAAGCACTTGAAGCTATTGAGTTTTCGTCTGTTATATACAGGGAATTCACCTGTATATAACGCTACATTCCAAGGGATTTCTTATAAATTGCATAATGAAGACATAATTTATGTGGTAATTCTAGAACCACACACATTCAGTCATTAACCCATGCACACTCACGCACACATTCAAGCCTTAACTCATTCACACACACATACACGTTCAAGCATTAACTCATTCACACACACGTTCAAGCATTAACTCAAGGACACACAGAAACGCACAATCGATCATTGATTGATTCCCACACACACACACATTCAATTATTAACTAATTCACACACACACACACACACACCACAAACACATTTAATCATTACCTCAAGCACACACACACACAGTTTTATTTTTAAATGCCCCATCTTACGAAGTAAATGCGGAGTAAATGCCGGTAAATATTGAAAGAATTACCGTTATTATTATTATTATTATTATTATTATTATTATTTGTGAGTGGTGTAGTAATTCTTACCCTGCCGGTTTACTAGGAATGGGATGGAGAATAATAAATAACACATAAAAGTTGTGTTCGTGCACCACCGATTCACCAATACAATGTTGTTGTTATTGCTAATTTTGTTATATTGACAATTGTAGTATTGCACGTGAGTAGTATCTGGGGATGATAAACGGTTTAATGAATTCTTACCGATATAAATACTGTATATCTTGTCACTATTGCAACGTGAGAATTCACACATGGCTTTACCAATTAAACACACAATTATTCGACTTTCTTCCCTCACATAATCAGGCAGTAAGCGTCTCCTAATAAGAAAGTTAATGGAGTGACGTTCATCTTTAAGTATGATATGGAATTATGGATGTGCTGCTTGTAATCCAAATATAATGGATGAGTTAAATGAAGGTAAATGAAGAGGACCAAACTGGACCTGGATGACACTAACAAGATAAGGATAGAGATAGAGAGAAGAAACAGTAACCATGAAGGAAACACAAGGTCAGATAGGACGGTTGAACAAGTTAAATAGAACAGCTGGAGTTCACATGGGCTCCAAACCTTTCAAGAGTCCTACCATATTATAATATACCGGTATTACATTTTCTGATTACTTTGTGTTATTAGTTACCAAAGGATACTGTTTTGTAATAAAGGTTCTCAATTAGCCAATGATCACTTTGTCGTTTCTTATTCTATTATACTATTCCCCCTCCCAGTACAGTATTCCTTCACTCTAGTCTTCCACTTTCCCACTTCGTTCTCCGTCTCACCACCACCATTATTCTATTATACTATTCCCGCTCCCAGTACAGTAATCCTTCACTCTAGTCTTCCACTTTCCCACTTCGTTCTCCGTCTCACCACCACCATCATCATTCCGAATGTTGCCAGTAATGATCAGTGCAATTATGCAAACAGGACCAGGAAAGTAATCATGTGACGATTTGTAAACAAATACAATCCATGCAATTTTGGCAGAGCCTTATTTTACACTGATATATTCATTGAGATTAATGTCTTGGTCAGACAGTCAGACGCCAGGGTTAGTGAACCCAAGGTCTAATAAGTACTTATTAGACCTTGAGTGAACCAATCACGAGTGTCGGAGTGAGCAGCGTTCGAAAAACCGAGTTAAGTTCACAACATTATATCAGCTACTCTTTCCATCTCATTCTGTAGTGAGTGATTCGCATCAAGATCACACGTGGTTCGGGATTCAAATTTCTGTGTGGCTCAACATTAGCAACGATAAGTGGTAAACGCGGAAGTGGAGCCAACTGTACAGTGGGCAGAGGTAGTAATGTGGCCTCACATGCCGTGATGGGACCCGTCACCCACGGTGTACAGGAATCAGGGGCTCGTGTCAGTGGTGGTCATGGGGCTGACTGGCTTGGTGGGTGGGTGAGGAGGCGGATATTTTCCCACCCGTTGTACTCTACAATATGCGAGGTGAGGTTGAATGGCCAGGTTATGGCGAATGTCAGCTCATTTAAGTATCTGGGCAGTGTGATGAGTAAAGATGGAGGTTTGGAGGATGAGATGCAGGAGAGGGTACAACAGGACAAGAGGGTTGCAGGAACGCTGAAGTCAGTGACAAGGAATAGGGCGATGAGTATGGAAGTGAAGAAGACCCTGCATGATAGTGTTGTAATCCCAACACTGACATATAGGAGTGAAGCGTGGACCATGACAGAGAGGCACAGATCAAGAGTGAGAGGTGTGGAAATGAGTTACCTGAGAAGCTCATGTGGAGTGACATGGAGAGATAGATTGACAAACGAAGAAGTGCGTGAACGATGCAATGTGGATGTGGATGTGCTGGAGAGTGTGAAGAGGAACACCTTGAGGTGGTTCGGTCATATAGAACGTATGGGGAGCGAATTTAAGAAGGTGTATGAGAGTGAGGTGGAGGGATGGAGAGGAAGAGGCAGACCGAGAACGAGATGGAAGGATGGAGTTAGGAGGTATATGAGCGAAGGAGACGTTGGATGGGAGGAGGGATGTCAGTTGGTAAGGGATAGGAATGCATGGAGGCATTTCATTTGTGGCCACCCCCCCGGGGATTAGGGCGTCTGGCAATAGGTAGATAGATAGATATTTTTATTATATTGTTCTTTTTCATGATATTACTGCATTGTAACAACAGTGCAAATCAGGATTCATAGAGCACTCTGTGAATTCTGAGTGCAAATAATCATAATATGTACAGTCGGCGGCAGAAGACCTGTCGCCTCACCTGTTTCACTGTGACAGGCAGTGTTCATGGAGTCGAGAATTACGCACGTTTTCTACACATAAAAATCTCGAGTCTATGAACATTGCGTGCCTCCGTGAAGTGAGGCGACAGGACTTTTGCAGCCGACTGTACACTCGAGCTCGTAAATTCGCGACCACGTCCCCAAATGTTTATAAAATGTCATCTGAGCCGGTAGCAATGTGTGGGGAACGTGTCTGCGCACGCATTACTAAGAAAAAACTGATGTAAACTAGGCCAATGTGCCATGCCAAAGCCAATCTCTTCGACCATTTTCAAGGAAGAGGACGTGCATGCGATACCTCCTTGGCCCGAGTAGTGGATAAGAGAAAGCAAAGTAGCAAGAAGGAAATTGGAATTAGACACTTACCGTTGCTCTCAGGTGGAGAAGAAACAAAGCATACACTACTATGGAATCTCTAAATTTAACGGAACCTCCAGTGCTTGAAGTGATGGACATGGAAGAAAGGTCTGTTGGAAAAGAAATCAACCCCACCTATTTTAGGACGACTGATAATTTTCCAGGCCAGGCTGAGACTTTAAAGAAATCTAAAAAGCAGAACAGTCGAGATGATAACAATGGCGACTACAATCAACAAAGAGTGAGACTGAAGAGAGAACTTGGACTGGTGGACTGTGTTTGTCTCATCGTGGGAAATACCATCGGGTCTGGTATATTCTTTTCTCCCCGGGCAGTGCTCCATTACACCGGCAGCGTGGGCATGTCCTTGGTGGTGTGGATGATGTCTGGGGCCATGTCTATCATCGGTGCACTCTGCTTTCTCGAACTTGGTACGTGTCTAAAGTTCCATAATTTTACCCATAAAAATATATTAAACAGACAGACTATAAAACATGCGATTATGCGATACCTCATTGGCTCTAGTAGTGGATGAGCGCAAGCAATGTAACAAGGAGAAAATTGGAAATAATATATGTTACTATCTCAAATGGCATAAACATATTAGTACAGTACGTGGTCACGAATTTTCGAGTTCGGGTGCCTGACATGGTTGTCTCTTCGTGGTTAAAAGGATCGAAGGTCCCCAAAGTAAACTGGCTGGGCTTAAACTGGCTTGGAAATGGCACCTGATTTTGATAATTCGTAGTTACATAAGATGCCATGTCAGAATGGTATCTGAAAATTTCATCATAACTAATTGCTAGTCCAAATTTGTTGAGACTAGATAAGAGTGTCTTTGACCTACAGGTATTGTATATTGCTTCTGAATTCAGCATGTGAAGAGGGGTGCGTTATCTACCATTGTGCAACATGTAGAACATAATTTGGTATAGAGACAAAACTTTCATCAATTTAACAGATTGACAATCAGTGTTTTCCTGATGGTTGTTACTGGTATGATTGTCTTGTATATCAGTCTAGGCCAAAAAGTGCTGAAAAGAACGTGGTTACATCATATGGAATTACAATCTCGTTGTACTCCTTTTCTAGCTCACTAGCATCACAGAACTTGTTCTTCAAGTGAATGTCTTGTTTTAAAATAGTCTCTCTCAGTTGGGCACCACATCTTTTCATCACATCATGATCATTCACTACATTCTCTGGGGTATTTTGTTTCCTGCTGCTCCCCTGACGAGGACTCTGATTTAGATAATAGTTTCTCACTTTCTCTGATAAAGTTAGGAATGCACAATTTGTGACAGTACAAATTTGCTGCAAATACTGCGTTTGCATCCTGTAGGTCACAAGTTCTGGTAAAAACGTCATCCTGGAGAACTGATGTAGCTGCTTTCAGAAATGCTTCGGCACGATTTTTTTTTTCAGATATTCGATATTTTACATAGTCTATTGTGCTTAACATTTCCACATATGACACACTGCTTTGAAAATATATTCACATTATCTGGCTTAGTTACTCGGTCACGTGACTGTACCATTGATCGTCTTGTCTTAAGACGTTAAGTACCTTTTATTCCTCGCTTGAACTGGCACCATCGGGATCCACAGAGGTATTTAGTCGGGGCTGCTTGGCCAGACAGCTTGAGGAACTTCAACAACAACAACAGAGGTATTTAGTTGTACACATTTCTGAAGCTTTGGATTAACAGTCATTACTAACATGATAATTATTCAAATATATTTTTGTGATTAACCAACTTTAGTATTTCATAAATGATGTCCTTCCTTATGCCGGCTGCTTCCTACAAACGTGCCCTCTCTATTTCAGTGCTCGTTGTACCACATCATGGCTCGATGGTCTGGCATATGATGCCCTTCTCATGGTCACAGATCAGGCGTTGAGAGGGTGAACATGTCCTTACACGTGTACTTGGGGGGATCATCCATCTTCATTAAACTGGAATTAAGGACAGACAGCTTTGAGACTCCAGAACCATTATGCTCACACAGCATTGATAATGTAAAAAGACCAAAATAGATAAATTAGTCTTAGAAGTTTCTTCTCATTGTTTTAAAAGCTTCTGTAATGTAATAATGAGTTTATCCACTCCAACTGTTTGTAATTTTTTTTTTATGCATTACAATCGTAGATTTTTCATTTTTTTCGTTCCTGCTGGATAAGTTTATTGGGTAATCAAATTTTCTTTAGTTTACTCTTGAAGAGGATAAGTTAGATTTTCTTTTGAGTAGTAACTCATTTCCATAAGTGTATTCGTTTACATTCTTCTATATGGCCCCCAGTTTGGGAACCACTGGACTTTAGATGCTATAGCGATCCAAAGGAGGTTCACCCGTCATTCACAGGCTCATTTCGGGGAAGCACATATTTGACAAATCCGTTATTTCTGAGATTATTACCACAGGTTTCAGATGAAGCATCCTCGTTAATATTATGCCACATAATCAAAATTAGGTGGGAAATACCAGGCCCTCTCAGACGTGAAAACCCCCCTTGGTTCCTGTGACGATTGACGAACAACTGTACTCAGTTCACCTCGTGGATTCAAACCCAGTCCTTGACATTTGCAGTCCGTCTCTTTATCCACTTTGCCAATGCTTCTCCCATGCTGATCAACAACCTCATGATTCAACTTTATTTAACCCACCTGCTCAACATCGACCAACAACAAAAGAAGCGAGGGAGGAAGGCCCGTAGGTGGTTTGTTATAGGTCGTGGATTCTGCAGAGGGAACAGTATGGCCACTAACACCAACTTCTGCCACACCTCCAAAAAAAAACCTTGATTCCTACAAATATCGAAGCGAATTACACCTCGAATAGTGGGACAGGAGGCCATTCTGCCCCGGGAGAACATCAACAACAACAACAACAACACCTCGAATAAGTAGACAAGACATAAATATATCGTAACTTATGTGCACACTCATTAAAAATAACTACCCGGGGTATCTCAGTGAAAATGAGCACTTATGTCGAGACATAAACCAAAGACTTGATTTATGATGGTGTGGAGTTATTTTATGGTCGACAAAAGACTTATGACACCCAGGGGCTAATATACTTGTCCATTACTTTTTCTGCAAATCATGCTGATTCTGCTACCAGGTTGAAATTAATAACTCTCCGTAAACATCCTGCCTCGTCAACTGACTGATTGCACCACCTTATTCATCATCAAGTCATCACGACTGCCAACATATTTCAGAGGGACTATTTCCACACTCAGTTTTCAATACCCTGAAATGACAAAGTTTGATTGATTGATGGATATTAGGCGCCGCAACATGGAGGTGGTATAGCGCCAGAAAAAAGGTGATAGAGAGGTGTGACAGCAAGCAGGAAGGAAATAAAAAGAAAAGAGGGACAGTTGAAGAACTGAAAGATGGGAACCATTTAGTCTGGTCTCTCACTGGCGACCTTCCTAGCATGGGAAACCCACACTCCCCGAAATCGGGGCAGAGCAGGGGCCGGAACCCCCTCTAGTCTAGCTCGCCAGGTCTCAGAGACACACAAGCCCCGCACCACGTCAAGGCGGTTCCCGTCGGGGGGAGCAGGAAGAAAATAAAATGAAAAGAGGGATAGTTGAAGAACTGAAAGATGGGAACTATTTAGTCTGGTCTCTCACTGGCGACCTTCCTAGTATGGGAAGCCCTCTCTCCCCGATATCGGGGCAGAGCAGGGGCCGGAGCTCCCTCTAGTCTAGCTCGCCAGGTCTCAGAGACACACAAGCCCCCCCCCCCCCCCCACCTCGGCAAGGCGGTTCCCGTTAAGCCAGCGTCACACTTAGCCGAATTGCTTCCGAATTCATCCCGAATTGACTTCGGTTTGGTTTCGGGCATGTTCGGTGAACTTTTTCAAGGTCAAGTTTTCGTCGGTATGTTTTCGGTATGTACTCGGTATGCATTCGAAACGCAGAAACGCAGGAAGAAGCAAATGTATACGGTTTTGGCACGACAACATATGATGATGATGATTATAATAACTACAATAACAAAGTAGAACTAAACTATTTTTAAGTTTGTCAAAATAATAAAGCACATATTGAAGCAGACAGGATGTAGATATTGAGAACTATACCTTCCACTTATCCCCCATTCTGACTCTCCCTCTCACCAGTGAATGGTTCAAATGGAGCTTCACAACTCATGGTTCGGGAATACTATCTTGGCTAGAGTTGACAACATTGTGGTGGCTACCGTCCGTTTACCTACCCTCTCTGCTCTCTCTGACCCTGACTTCCACTGACGAGGTACAGAAACTTTGGTGCGTGGCTGTACCTGAAAACACAAACTAAAGGTCAAATTGAAATGAGAATATGGGATAAAAGGCTTTGGAGAAAGGAAATAGAAGAAAATTCAAGTTTTAAAATCTACAATACAAAGAAGCAAACTATCAAAGGAAAAGAGGACTTTACGATAACAGACCTGCATCAATACATAATTATCTTCAAAGCAAGGACCAATACCCTACAGCTAAATGACAGTAGAAGACATAGTGGAGGAAGTACAGTACAGCCTGTGAACTTTGTGAAGCAGATGTGGAAGATCTGAGGCACTTCATGTTTTGGTGTCCTGAATTCAACGAGGAAAGACGAGAGGAACCAATGCTACAAGACGAGAGGAACCAATGCTATAAAGACGAGAGGAACCAATGCTATAAAGACGAGAGGAACCAATGCTATAAAGACGAGAGGAACCAATGCTATAAAGACGAGAGGAACCAATGCTATAAAGACGAGAGGAACCAATGCTATAAAGACGAGAGGAACCAATGCTATAAAGACGAGAGGAACCAATGCTATAAAGACGAGAGGAACCAATGCTATAAAGACGAGAGGAACCAATGCTATAAAGACGAGAGGAACCAATGCTATAAAGACGAGAGGAACCAATGCTATAAAGACGAGAGGAACCAATGATATAAAGACGAGAGGAACCAATGCTATAAAGACGAGAGGAACCAATGCTATAAAGACGAGAGGAACCAATGCTATAAAGACGAGAGGAACCAATGCTATAAAGACGAGAGGAACCAATGCTATAAAGACGAGAGGAACCAATGCTATAAAGACGAGAGTTGTGTAAAGTTGGGGTCCATTTTCTTTATTATTATTATTATTATTATACCACCATAAAGATAAACCCATAAAACCCTATCATCTATATACCTACACACCAGCACTTAATTAAGGGAGTGCGGGAGTAGGGGGACAGTCTGGGGCAAAGGGGGGTGCGAGAATAGGGGGACAGGCTTGGGGGAGGGGGCTAGAAAGCCTGTCCCGTACTCCTGCACCCCCGTAACCTTCCCCCCAAGCCTGTCCCCTACTCCAGCACCCGCCCAAAAAAACCCCGACCCCCAATATCCCCCTCACCCCCCTAAACTCTCCCCCAAGCCTGTCCCCTTATTCCTGCACCCCCCTAAACCCCCTCCCCCAAGTCTTTTCCCCTATTCCCGCATCTCCCTTAACACCTTCACAAAAATAAACAAATAAGTATAATCGACTTGACATCACATCTGTACTATAATATACATGTATACCTCTATATACCTGCTATACATAACTTGTCTATACATATATACTCACCAAATACCTGAGAAAAACATATTATTTTGTCCCATTATCAACTAACTTGTGTATATACATCTTCAGTATTCACTTACCATAAAGACCGTAAAAACTAAAATAACATCTTTCTTCAATTACCACTACCGTACACATCAAGAGATCAGTGATTGGAGGGAAGGGGCGGGGGTGTTCCTGAAGGGGGGTGGGGGGGGGTTAGTAGTTCATAAACATGTATTATACTTGACTGATGTTGCTAACGGTAATATTTTGTACATGAATAACAACAAGCGTATTATTATATGAGTAAATTATGGAATACTTGCCCAGTAGTATTATTATAGTTACGACAAACTTTAAACATATTATACATGAAAATAAACGACATATTTAGTTCCCCATTTCGTATTGTGGTGCTTGGAGTTGGTGGAATAGAATTGGTCGTATCCTTGTAGCCTAATTTAGTATAGCCTACCTTTCGTCATTGTATAACGCCCAACATTGAATTCCCTCGACAAATTACCGATCTGTGCAGTTTGTCATTTCTGGCCGCTTGTGAGAGAGTCCTTGAACCTTGACAGACACAACAATACAACCCAGAGACTCTGATGAGACTTCTTCTGCTTCTCCATTCTATCAGTTTTGCTTTTGTCTTATTTTATTGGAGGTCGTCGATAATAATATAGGTAAAGATACTGTATAGAGTTTTTATTTAGTTACAAATTAGATGACACATTATCAGGTTAATTTTGATATTCTTTGCATACTACATATTCTACATACACCATGCAACAAATAATTTTGTATTTAGTTACAAATTTAATACATAAATTATCAGGTTAATCTTACATACTTCTTACAATAATTTGTTTTGCTTGAAGCCTTTAATTAAGAATTCTTAATTTTGTTTTTGCCAAAAAAAAATATATTTTCAGCTGTTATTTTCTTTGGAGCAATAATTATATACTAGTGCATTAGTGGATGCCCAAATAACCATTTTATCTTTTTTCTCTGCACTGTGACCATTGAATATTGACTGGTGCACCCAGGTAACGGTACTGGGAACACATGGGAATGACAGTCCCTCCAATGATGAACACTGGCCCAGCTTGAGGAAGGTGGCAGGTGAATTTTCTACTCTTATCTGGTGAGACAATAATACCACAGTGAGAGGAGGCCACAGAGAAGGAGTCAAGAAACCGCAGGAGATCCGTTGGTGACGTAGAATGACCACAGATATCATCAGCATAGCACGTAATTGTAGTACCAGGAATATCAGGGAGAGAAGTGAGCAGCCGATGCATCAAAATATTAAATGACAATGGGCTGAGAACACGCCTTTGAGGCGTACCAAGATAAAAACTGCGCAAAGGACTGAGCGCACCACTGAAAAACACACTGGAGGTCCTGTTACTGAGGTAGCCCCGAATCCACCGTAGTAGATTACCCTTTATACCAAAATCAACCAGTTGATCTAAAATAACGTCTCTATTAGCAACATCGAAGGCACTTCGAAGGTCAATGAAGGCCACCACACTGTCCCTGGAAAGGCGAGAGTACAGGTCGACTTAGCAGTGGTGTGTGCTCCTCTGGGGAAGGAAACCAAACAGCCATGGAGAAAGGCGATCCTGCAGTCTGTACATGAGACGATTAAGTAAGGTTCTCTCCATAACCTTACAAAAACATGAAGTAAGGGAAATAGGCCTGAACTTCGCAGTGCCGGGCTTAGGGATGGGTATTATTGTGCTGCTGGTCCAGGCTCGTGGTACACAACCATCACGAAGACAAAGATTGTACAGTTGAAGTAGAGTGTTCCCAGTAACTTGTTGAAGTAGGCGCAGCACAGCATAAGTAATACCATCATCACTAGGGGAAGAAGCTTTTACCCCGGGAGAGAGCACGGCGTAACTCCTCCTCAGTTATCTGCTCTGCATCATTGTCATCATCTTGCAACAGAGCAGATAGTTAAGGCTTAACCTGTTTGAAATGGATTGCATTTAATTATATATTTCTAGTAGCTAATATATTTAGAAGCAAGCAATTAAGAACATCAGGAGAATAGAATTGTTACACTTTCTATGCATCACTAGTAATGTGAATGTAGAAATAGTGTGAATAGTCCAAGCACAGAGCAATGCTCCGGGACAAAAAAAAAATGTGGTTGTGTTGGTGTGTGCTTGAACAAGGTCGCTTAAAGTCGCTTTCCAGTCTCTGTCGCACCACGGAACGCAGAGGAAGTGCGTGTGATACCTCTTTGGCCCTAGTAGTGGATGAGAGAGAGCAAAGTGGCAAGGATGAAATTGGAAATAATATATGTTACCAATTCAAATGACATATACAACTAAGTACGTAGTCATGACTTTATGAGCTCGGGTGTATGTTCCTGCTCATGCATTACCAAGGAAAATGTGATACAAACTATAGGTCAGTTTCTATTAACGGCCAATGTGTTACACCAACGTCAATTCTTCCACCATTTTCAAGGAAGAGGACGTGCATGCGATACCTCCTTGGCCCGAGTAGTGGATAAGAGAAAGCAAAGTAGCAAGAAGGAAATTGTAAATAGACACTTACCGTTGCTCTCAGGTGGAGAAGAAACAAAACATACACTACTATGGAATCTCTAAATTTAACGGAACCTCCAGTGCTTGAAGTTATGGACATGGAAGAAAGGTCTGTTGATGCAGTGCCTTGTGCCGAGGGAAGGAGAGAAAGTGCGGATAAAAAATGGGAACAATCTCCACTTGACATTTCTTACTCACCTTCCAGCTCCCTTCAGCATCCTTGCCCTCCCATGAGGTAAAAAAAAAAGAATCTTGCTTGGAAGGAAAAAGGTTTCGTGAATGAAGCCTATGAATGTGACCAAAACAACCGAGAAACTGCACAAAATACGGATATTGATGGCCAGGATACTGAGGAAAATGAAATAATCACCACCTATTCTAGGACGACTGATAATTTTCCAGGCCAGGCTAAGAACAGTCTAGATGATAACGATGGCGACGACAATAAACAAATAGTGAAACTGAGGAAAGAAATTGGACTGGTAGACTGTGTTGGTCTCATCGTGGGAAACATTATTGGTTCTGGAATCTTTGTGTCTCCCCGGTCAGTGCTCCATTACACCGGCAGCGTGGGCATGTCCTTGGTGGTGTGGGTATTCTCCATTGTCGGTGCATTCTGCCTTATGGAACTTGGTACGTGTCGAAATGTTCGAAATTTTCAATAGCTACCATGATAGAACACTCTCAAAAAAAAAAAAAAAAAAAAAAAGTATCGGCATGACTGCTTAGCTGGTATAGAAAAACGAACCCAAACCACTGGTGCGATACTTCTGTAGGGTTGGCCAAGGCCGCTTGAATAGAATAGAGTGCTGTATTGGCCTTGGGGTTGACACTCGTGACAGTGAGTTGATGTTTATTATTTGACTACGGGATATCCATGCTCCCAATGGGCTACATTATTTTGCATTATGAATTAAGGTAATCATGCAATAGAATATGTGACCATAATTATATTGTATGCATAGCCATACCCAATAAGCAATTAAAAGTATTTGTTCTACATAATTATTCCTGAAAATAATCCGGAATTAATAACCTTATGTTGTGGGATGGAATGAGGTTTAAACTTTAATGCAGTATTAGATAATTTGCTACGCTGCTTCTTTAACATAATTTACAAATAGATTTATGTCCTTATATCTATAAAGCTATTTCTAATCATAACATATTTAGACAGTATCATGACATTTCGGTCCAACAAATATAATTGTGTGTGCCGTCTCTTGATCTGAATCCGAAAATCCATCTTGTGTTTGGTTGTCGGAGTGTGAAGTGGTTGAGAAGGTTGGTGCCACGGTATGATGGTTGATGCACTGTGGCTGGCTGACGGACACAACAATAATCCGTCACTGTACATACTGTACATACATACCAGCAATATAACAACTTAGAAAACAGACAAACGAATAATTGTTTCATTCAGGGATATCGGAAAATGAAGAAAAAATCACTTACGGCGCACAGTACGGTCAGAAATATACCAGAAAGAATAGAATGTTATTATTTTAATTTCTATAGGTATTTATAGAATAATTATGATGACTGCAAAACTTCCGGACATTGACCATGTCAAACTCATTCATTATATTTCCAGCGTCACACACATTGCCCGATAAGCTATAGTTTTATCCATTAAAGAGAAAAAATTATAACCTTCAAGGACATTAATTATATATATATATATATATATATATATATATATATATATATATATATATATATATATATATATATATATATATATATATATATATATATATATATATATATATATATATATATATATATATCATAGTTATTGAAGTCTAATTATTTAATAAACACTTCCATAAAAATAGATATATGTGAACTCTCAAAAGACAAGAAATTTCCTAGACACGAAAAATAAAATATAAAGTATTTGCAACATTCACGGAACTGGAATTAAACAATGTGTTGTGAGAAGGGGACGTTCGTGTTGTATATAAAAACACACCTGCTGTATATATACCTGATGTATATAAAAAACACACCTGCTGTATATATACCTGATGTATATAAAAAACACACCTGCTGTATATATACCTGATGTATATAAAAAACACACCTGCTGTATATATACCTGATGTATGAATATTGGAACATTATAAGTAGCTTTTATACTAGAATAACCTAGGCTACCTTGATGATGACTCTATAGCATACAGCTGCGCTGTTTCACCTAATACCAATAAGAGATATTTTGTGGCCAATTCACTATTATAGGTGGTGTTTCCTGGAAATATTTAAAGGACTCGTTTACCTCCAATTTTCTGACCACATCACAGGGTGCCTTAATTCATTTTTAGGGCCATAACAATTTTTGCGTTGTAATAAATACTTGTTTTTTTTCCGTGTAGGTACAATGATTCCTCAAAGCGGGGGGAACTATGCCTACATTCACGAGGCGTACGGTCCCCTGCCGGCTTTCATGTTACTGTGGATGTCGGTGACGATCGTGATACCCAGTTCACGAGCGATTGGGTCACTCACCTTCGCCAACTATTTATTGCAGCCGTTCTTCCCCGTGGGCCAGGAGCCACCTCAACTCCCACTCAGATTCGTTGCCATACTCCTCATCCGTAAGTCACATGAGGGTTCATATTGACTTTCCTATTAGTACAGAATTAGGCTTTTGTTTATTACATTATACTGTATAATACTGCCTATACTAGCAAAGAATAGGACATTTTAATACATTATATAATATCCTACTACCTATACTAGCAAAGAATAGGACATGTTATTGCATTATATATACTACTACTGCCTTACTAACAAATAATAAAATATTTTATTGCATTATATAATACTGCCTAACTAGTATTGAATAAGACTTTTCATTGCATTTACTACTGCCTTACTCGCAACGAATTAACCTTTTTTTCGTAATACACTATTTTTAAACGTCACCATGCAAGACTTAACTTAATTAAGGGACCCAGTGATCGTGTCTGAGACCTACTGTAGCATACGTGGTTTCTGATTCCTCCTGATTATGCCACGAAACAAGCTCCTTTAGTGTAGGTGGTGTTTCGTGGCAATGTTTGAAGGACTCGCTAACCTCCAATTTTCTGACTACATCACGGGGGCCTTTAAAGGGAGATTCTCATGTTGGTGAAATGGAGAGTTTCTGAATTTATCCCAACTATGCCATGAAACAGATCCCTAATAGCTATCAATACCACTGAGGGCGTCGGTGTTCTGGTATAGTTAGGACAGGAGGAAGTCAACAGCCTATCGAGTTGGACCTTACAAATGATATACTGTTATCCGTCTACAACAGAATTAATTGTTACATTTATATTGGACACCGCAACAGCGATGTTATATAGCGCCAGAAAAACGTGATTGAGAGGAGTGACAGCAAACAGGAAGGAAATAGAAAGAAAAGTAGGACATTTGAAGAACTGAAAGCTAGTGGACTGGGGCCAAAGGGTCGCCAAAACCCTTGAAGTATTGCCCACATCACTACAGGCAATACTCCTCAACGGGGTGGAACAACATGAAGGCAATGTAACTAACAAGTCATAATAATAGTGTGGCTGATTGAGGGAAGGAACTTTTGAACCTCAATCGAGTCGAAAAGAGAATTTGTGTTTTTATCGGATGTGATGATACTGTTTTTCCAAAGTACAATAATATTATATATAATTAATCTAAACATCAAATATTTATGATGAATATAGTTAGAACGAATGATAATAGTTTGTGTGTATGAAAACTTTTATCAAACAGTACATGTTAACCCTTAAATCCATGTAAATATAAGAAATTAACGATATGTCCCGTAGAAAATCAACGATATTGCCACAAACGTTCAGTATTCCTATTGTTTGGTCACATTGGCCAGGTGCCCGCCAATGCCTCGTGTTACTTTATATAAACAAACACACTTGCTTAGTCTATGCACGTGTTGAGTCTGTCTTATTGGGGCAGTAGGTTACAGCAGTGTTGGTAAATCAGGAACAACTGCTGATTCCACAAAAGTATATTCTAAGAAATAATAGGTCACCATTATTTTTGTTAATCTGTTTTTCCTGGCATACTTTGGAGGAATCAAAACACTCTAATCTAATGTATTGTACAGCTCCGGACAAAACTCTCTCGACTTGGTTGGTAGCATTTGGCAACTCTGAATCTTGAGAGAAGCACAAACTACTGTACACTGACCCTAAGTATACTATCATACATACATACACAGGTCCTCCCGCTGATAGCACACATACACACACACTGATTATTAAGATTTAGTGAAGAGTCTCCCCTAAATCCAACCTCCATCACCCTATCAGATGCCAAATGCTGCCATACGAGTCGAGAGAGTTTTGTCCGGAGCTGTACCATAGGTGTATTTATTACCTACTTAATCGTTTGGTTTGTGTGATGTTTTAAGCTTAATTCTGTATAAATTGTTTTGGTCACTGGCGGCTGTTCAAATATCCACAGAATTTGTTATTCACTATTTCCTCTTCACCAGAGACCCTATATAGATCTATAGGGTCTCTACTCTTCACTAGGTAAATTAACATAATATAGGACTAGGACAGTATAATATAGGACTAGGACAGTATAATATAGCTTAGTGTAACTCACCTTATCGATATAACATGAGCAAAACCAATTGTAGTAACATACTATAACTTAACCTAACCTATAGCTGACTTTCCTAGCCAAACCTAATTTAAGCTATATATCTACAGCCTAACTTAACCTAACCTACAGCCTGACTGAAACTAACCTAACTGAACCTACTATACTGTATTGTATATCCAAATCTACTAAACCCTAACCTAACCTAACGTACCCTACCCTACCCTAACCTACCCTACCCTAACCTAACCTACCCTACCCTAACCTACCCAAACCTAACCTAACCTAAACTAACCTACCCAAACCTAACCTACCCAAACCTACCCAAACCTAACCTAACCTAACCTAACCTAACCTACTATGTTGTAACCTCCACAGTGACCCTGACATTCATCAACACTAAGAAGGTCAAGTGGGCAATTAAAGTACAAGACACACTGGCTGTGTTCAAAGTAAGAACAATGTCATCATCAGTTTTGTATTCTATTCTGTATAGGCTATCGAAACTGCTGTACATGTGTCTCTCTCTCTCTCTCTCTCTCATTGTGCCTGTCAATATGTATTAATCGTCGATTCTGCTGTGTGTGTGTGTATTTTTTACGGTCCCAATATTTACCCGTTAAGTGTCCATAATTATATTAAAAAAAATAGTTTCATACAGATTAAAAAGACCAGGAAATGGGGGGAGGGGTGTGTGGGTGCATATGATATACAAGTTCGAATCCCAAGCCATAACGCCGGGGGTCCTGCCTTTCATTCATTAATTTTTTTTTATTCTCTCTCTCTCTCTCTCTCTCTCTCTCTCTCTCTCTCTCTCTCTCTCTCTCTAGGTGTTTGTTCTAGTGGTGATTATCTTGACTGGTTTGTACTACCTGGTCACTGGGAACACCTCACACTTCGACAATGCATTTGAGGACACGAACTGGAATCCCACATACTTCGCTACGGCCTTCTACCACACGTTGTATGCTTATGAGGGATGGTGAGTGTTCAGGGAAACCAAACACAGCTGCCAAACACTACACTATTTTACACACAATGATGCCAAACATTATATGCTGCTAAACAACACTATCCCGCTATACACTATATACACTGCTAAACACTACACTGCTAAACATTATATCTTGCTAAACACTACACTGCTAAACACTACACTGTTAAACATTATATCTTGCTAAACACTACACTGCTAAACATTATATCTTGCTAAACACTACACTGCTAAACATTATATCTTGCTAAACACTACACTGCTAAACATTATATCTTGCTAAACACTACACTGCTAAACATTATATCCTGCTAAACATTATATCTTGCTAAACACTACACTGCTAAACATTATATCTTGCTAAACACTACACTGCTAAACATTATATCCTGCTAAACACTACACTGCTAAACACTACACTGCTAAACATTATATCTTGCTAAACACTACACTGCTAAACATTATATCTTGCTAAACACTACACTGCTAAACATTATATCTTGCTAAACACTACACTGCTAAACATTATATCCTGCTAAACATTATATCTTGCTAAACACTACACTGCTAAACATTATATCTTGCTAAACACTACACTGCTAAACATTATATCTTGCTAAACACTACACTGCTAAACATTATATCTTGCTAAACACTACACTGCTAAACATTATATCCTGCTAAACACTACACTGCTAAACATTATATCCTGCTAAACACTACACTGCTAAACATTATATCCTGCTAAACACTACACTGCTAAATACTACACTTCTAAACACTACTGTATATCCTGCTAAACTATACCTGCTATCAGTATGGGTGGTGTTTTGTGTTAATCTTTGTATATTAGTCTCAGTTTGTGTACATTGCAAATTCTTACTTAAAAAAGGGGGGTTCTTATGAGCTATTAACCCCTGGAGTCCGTTACGGGGCAAGCTTACTCGACGTTTCTACCCACCCGCTCGCGTCAAAATTACTCGATTTACCCTTTATTCACAACGCTCACACTCGGAACCTATATAGTGTACTAACTTCAAAATAGGTTCTTACGTACCTTCAACTCTTCCTCTTTCCAATGGTACCATCGGGAGGGCTGTACGATGAATAGTTGTGGAGATAGGGCGAGTTGAAGTGAACCATGTTTGTGCGCGAGACAGCGGTGTGTCCGTGTGTACGCGTGAGAGCGGTGTGACTGCGGAGTGGAGTTCAGTTTCCCGCCCAAGTCCCTTGTCAACTCACTCGTATTACTACTATTATGTATCGTATGTCATGATTTCAACACTAAAAATAGTATGAACACTTGTAGGAATATATCATCGTGTAACTGTCACTTAGAAAATGATAAACAAACCGACTTGTACCGTAGGAAACACGTATATTTACTATCGATTGTGCCTGTATGGGCGTGTATTGTGGTGTTATTTTCTTATTACTACCCCATTATATATCGTCTGTCATGATCTATACACTAAATAATAATTTGTAACCTTGTAGGAATATCATGGAGTCACTCACGTACATATATTCACTACGGTATTGTCTTACGATCGTTAGAGCATAAATTCGGACAAGGGCAAATACTTAAAAATCGCCCAGCCATCGTGGGCTCCCAGAATCGACTGAGTGGGTAGCGGATCGATATTGTGAGTGTATTTTCTCGCCCAACGACAAGAAAAACTAGCCGTACAGGGCGCGAAATAGCGCTAACTCGCTGTGACGGTAGGTGCAGTTGCCCGGTTACTTACGTAAGACGGTCTATCACGTCAACCGGCCTTTAGGGGTTAAACTGACTACTATATGTTCTAAGTTATATATAGTGTCCTCAGTCGTCTCTGCTATTGTAGTTTAATGGGATTATTATACACTCTACATAATACATTCAATTGTTTTCATATTCACATGAAAAAAAGGAAATGGTCATACAATGGGAATTAAGGTGGTAATTCTTTTTTGGTACATTGGAGTGCCTTGATTCCTCCAAAGTATGCTTGGAAACAGGACTAGAGGGACAAAAATAATGGTGTTCTGTTGCTTGGTATCGTTTGGAGGATTCAGTTGGTCCAGAATTACCAACACAGAACTTCCCCCTTAAGGTGCATTCTACAACAGTATTTTTATCATCACTCACAAGTAAAGTAGAGAGAGTCCTCGTCTTCCATTTTAATTGTGAATATTATATAGACTGTGATTGGGAAGACCTTAATAACAGAGGGGCGAATCTTGTGTTATTATACGACCCTTAATTAAAGACCCTGTGATCGTGTATAAACATTGGAGGCTTCTGATTCTTCCCGACCACGCCACGCAATAAGCTCCTTCCCCTACAGTTGGTGTTTCATGGCAATATTTGGAAGCCTCATTTATCCCCAATTTTTAGACTACATCACAGCTAGGGTCCCTTAATATAAAGTGATAAAGGGTTTCAGCTTTGAGGAGGTGTAACATGTAACTCTCTCTCTCTCTCTCTCTCTCTCTCTCTCTCTCTCTCTCTCAAGGACTGCCACCAGTGGTTCATTAAGTATTTATATTGTTTACCAGAGTTATTGCTTCTCATGTACTGTTACAATACCTCTTTATTGTTCATGACAGGGACAGCCTGAACGGGATTATGGAAGAAGTTAAGGATCCTGTCAGGTATGATATCATTATTAGGTCAGGTCTATAGGGCCACAAAATGCATCAAGATAATATTCAAGTTGTGTGTGTATGTGTACAGTATATCATTACATTGTGCATTATACGCCTCTTTTGTGTGTGTGTGTGTGT
>JAWZYT010003484.1:0-82500 GCA_034508575.1 Petrolisthes manimaculis | reverse complement strand
TCACAAATTCACTCGTCCACTCACACACTCACTAAGTCACTCAGTTCCTCATCCACTCACACACTTGATCATTCCATTCCTAACATATTCATTCACTTGCTCAGCCACTCACACACTCATTCATTAAGTCACTCAGTTTCTCATTCACTCACCCGTCCTCTCATACACTCACTCACTCGCTTGCTCGTCTGTTCATAATTCGCCTATAGTGACAGTATAATTTTTTATTCCATAATTTTGAATAGCAAAATGCAATTCACAGAAGGGTAACTTGCCCTTACTATATCAGTCAGTTTATCAACATTTATTTCCCCATTTGTTAAGAGAAGAGCAGAATACATTGGATTACGCTGGTTGATAAGATAGTCTGGCGGCCACTTAAACCGTGTGGCAACTGTTGGTTAAAAAAAGAAAGGTACTGTACTTTAATCGGTTGTGGGCAAACTGGAAACTATTTAGTCCTCCAAAATCTACTAAAAGTCACATCCCCTTGTCTCATGTGGAGGCATTCTTTTTCCTGGCGTAATTTGGAAGAATCAGTAGAGCATTCCAATTTCTCACAACAGATGATTCCCCTTAAGAAATCATTTGGGCTGCATTTCTATTAATACTTAATTGTATTTGTTTTGAATGTCCTTTGCTGTAGGAACTTTCCACTTTACTGTACCTTCCCTCATAGTGTACAAGTACTGTACTGATGTTAGAAAAGTTAAATCATCCAGCTTTTTAAGGACCAGCAGGTTTCTTGTTTTTTAAGGAATAACACGTATGAGAAGGACTCTTTATTAATGACATTTTACTATGGCCTTTGACCTATAAGCAGTGGCGAGGAAATGTTGTTAACAAAGGCTTCTTGTACGTTGTTGTTCCGGAACCATCCTATCAAGTTGATGCTTATTTTAATTCAGGTCCATCATTGCTCGAAAGTTGTATGTAGATCTATGTAAAACCCATAAAATAACCCAATGGAGGCATTCTAGTTTTTTTCATGGTGTTCTTTTAGAATTATCCTGTCAAGTTAATGTTAATGCCAATTATAATTAAGGTCTGTCATTAATCAAGAGTTACGTGTAGTTTAATGTAAAACCCATAAATAACTTCACATGGAGGCGGTCTAAGTTTCCCCATGTGCCAACAGTTGGTGACAAGATCCCTGCTGACCTGCGGTTGGTGAAAATCTTCTCCACAACCCTCCGCATTGACCAGTCCATCCTCACTGGAGAGTCCGTCTCCGTCATCAAGCACACTGACGCCATCCCCGACCACAAGGCTGTCAACCAGGTGGGTTACGTCAACCTCAGTGTCCTGTCATCGATTGCTTCACATACACCTTCCCTTGAGACATAAAAAATATTCCTATTGATAAATCTTTCCTTAGATATATCCGAAGTACCCTCATTAATTAGTCTTCCCTTTAGATTTTAAAAGCTAACCTCATTGATTCACATGTACAGTATATCTGTCCTTTCCATAGTGATTCGGACTCAAAGCTGACAAATAATTTGAGTACCAGTTGTCCTACTCAGGCTGTTACTCCATTAATCTTTGCATTATTTAATTGACATAAAACTTTACATTTTCTCAGACATGCCACTTACTGTCCCTTAGAAGCCATTTTATTATACAGTATATACAATACATTATTGTCAGACTTACAGTACTCTAGGAGACATTAATATTCTGCACGCTCGCCCTTATACAGTATACACAACTTTTATTTATTTATTTTTATATATATGTACAGTATATACAGTATATAAGACTCCTTTAGGCACATTCTAAACGTGTAAAATGGAGAAACATCTGTTCCCCTGACACACATACAGTTAAAAACCCTTCCTTGTCATCACCAAGTTCGATCATTCTGGTGTATAATCTGTCTCTGGTGTAATTACAGCTTCTATCCTTCCTTAAACTCCATTCCCCTCTTGGAGTGACCATAAACTTTACACCGTACAAACTGTACACACCCATTCACCTTTAGATACAAACCATACTCTAAACCAAATACTGTATACCTAATCAAAGTTTACCTAATCTAAGTACAGTACAGTACAGTATACCCTAATCTAAGTATGTATACCCTTAATATTAAGTATGCTGATTTCAGAATGGACAGTTTTTTCCTTTTATTCTGTGAATTATACTAATAATTTCCCACAACAATTCAGAGTTATTGAGGCAAATAGTTAACTCTCCTAGATATTTCTTGATATATTGTATAGTTGAGTTTTAAATATTACCATATCGTTGATTAAAGTTTTGCTGTATTTCAAGGTACAGTAATTAAATCATAGTTGCTTGACACTCGTATGTAAAACTTAAGTTGTTGAGTGCAGCACATTATGTCAGCAGTGAATATTTTATTAGCCAAGTGCCTCTGTAGCTCTGACATTCAACTTTTCTCTAGGTGTGTTTGCTCCCCTCTCCCTCTTTCCTCTTCTCAATTCCCCCTCCCCCAACCCATGTGTTACTGATACACAGCGCTACCAACAGGGAAGATTGCCCCCTTTGGAACCTCAGTGTGTGTGTACTCTGGTGTTGGATGTACTGTACTAACAAACAAGGCAGCTGCTGCATTTCTGTATTTACATGCATATTATTTAACCCTTTCAAACCTCTAGTGAGCAGACCAAACTAACCTAACCTGAGAATGTGTGAACAGCAGAAGAAGAAGAAGAAAAATACAAATAATAACCATATTAACTTTAGCTAATCAAAACATCAACATTTGGCTAACCCATGATAAAGGCAGACTAACAAACCAACTAGGCAACCACCATTAACCCTAGTTGTAAGATTAGCGCATAAGCTAGGGATGACAAAAACTCCTTACCAGCCAACCAACCAACTAGCCATTGTGTAGCCAAATTACTGTTCACTTTACAAGCGCGCAGGGAAGGATGGGGCCAGTATTGCTCGTGCAATCATTCAGGTAACCATACTCAATAACTTGTAAAGACTTGTCTCACCAATATATAATTTTATATATATAACAGTAGTAGCTCTCTCTCTGTCTCTCTCTCTCTCTTTCCCTCATTATCTGGGGGATGGATGGATGGATGGATGGAGAGGCGTAGAGTACCGTAGTTATATTATATTATACTTTGTCTGGTCACTACTTGTATTGCTGTAGATTATGTGATTCAGTGCATCTCTATATTTCTGGTTGTCTTTCTGTTTCCCTCTCTATCTATTTATCTATCTACATATCTCTATTTCTATCTCCCTCTCTATCTCTATATCTGTCTCACCCTCTCCCTTTTCCTCTCCCTCTCTCCCTCACCTTTCCTTTCCCTTCCTCTGGTTCGTCCTCTCTTTTACACTCCATCCCCTCCTAATCTCTGGGCGTGTTTCCTCTCTGACCTTTCACTCACACACTCACTCTCTATCTCTCTCCTCTCTCTCTCATGCTAACTCTCACTCTCTCCTCTCTTCTCTTCTCTTCTCTTCTCTTCTCTTACACCTAGATCGCTATTTGATATACAGTATTGGTTGGTTGTAGCACTTTGTAGCCACAACTTTTGTACTTATTAATTTTGTAGCACCATACAGCACATACAGTAGAGAGAGAAATCATGCATTTAGAAAAAATACAGTAGTTCGTGATCATTATAGACGATGGAGTACAGTATTATAAACGACTGACAGCCAGTGGTCGGTGGATAGCCGTTTTTAAATTGACTCATGCTGGTTAGAAAATTTTCTATTCATTAGAACATACAGTATATGAATTTCTAAAGAACTTACATATGTAGCTGTGTACAGTATTATTTGGTTCACTGTTATTATAAGTGCAGGATTCAGAGTTTTTCCTAAATTTGTTGTGCACTTTTAAATTATATAAACCACTTTTTTTTTTTTTTTTTTTTTTTTTTTTTTTTTTTTTTTTTTTTTTTTTTTAATGTGCAATAATTATATAATTTTTGGTGCTGATATTAAATGTTCTCAACCATTATCATATACTTTTGTATGATTAATACAGTATTATGTTTACCAATGGTTGTAGAGACATTTTCAATGTTATAATAACAATTTTGAAATGGTGTATCATCAAACCACAGTATAACGAGAAAGGAAGGATGTAAAACAAAGACATTAAGGATGGTGGTGGTGATGATGATGATTATACGGTAATGATAATGAAACAGGGCTCAGTGATTCCCTAAACAAACGTCTTGGCATCGTATTTTCTTGGTACTGTACTGTAGTTTTGTTTTCCACAGTCAGTTGTCAGAAGGTGTCAATGTGGTTAGTGTGAGGAGAGCACCCATACAGAAGTTCTTTAATCATTTGTGTGCAAGTATATTTCCTTATGTAATTATTTCTGCCTGTATATAAAATTATAATTGAAGTATTTCCTGTAATGCTCTTTGCCTGTTTTTGTACCCAGCCTGTTGCATGATATGACTAACTGCCTGCATGATTGTTTAAAGTGTACCCATGCTGTGCTCTCTTCCTTCTGTTGCATTTGAAGGATGATTCCTCCAGACCACTCTAGGATACAGGCCTCCTCATTATATGAATGTGGGATCTGTTTTGTGTCCTAGTTTGGAGGAATTGGTAACTTCCATGTTAACCCAGTCTTGTCAGTAGAGCTAGAGATTTGCTTAGTACTGTATTTATGAATTATGTTATGATTACATTTTTTTTATTATTATTTAACAGAAGCACATTTACTCCTGCATTACTTAGACCTGGTTATGATACTGTACTTGTATATTTAAATAATTGCAATAGAATACATTTTAATGCAGTAATTAATTCACCACCCAATTTTTATTATTCTGTCAATGCACTGTGTTTGACTATTAATCTATTGAATGAAGTTTAAAATAAAGTATTACATTTTGTTTAAATGGAAAATGTTGCATAGTGTGTTTTGCTGGAGGTGATGGTAAATGTCAGCATCTGATAATTATATACAGTAGGGTAAGCCTCACTGTTTGAAGACCACAATGTCACATTTACAGGTAATTCTTTCTTTACCCAATCTGATTCAAAGGTAAGGGGAGAGCCATCTCTTTTTGGTGTGAATTGGAGGTTTACTCATTCCTCCAAAGTCTCGTGGGAAACAAACCACCTCAGCATTACTAATAGGGATTCTGTTTTATGTCATAATTTGGGGGAATCTCTTACCCTTCAATTTACCCTCAAGGGATTCTCCTCTGAAGTATCAATGTATACACCTGTATATATATTTTTTTCAATTATGAGAAGGATAAGGACTAAAGGTAAGGAACCCATGTAATGTCCTCACCTGTGAAATAAAATGGGTAATAGAAGACTAGTATTATGACCAATTATATTCATGATACCTAGACACCATTTTATATAGAAGTTTCCCATCAACTCTAGTAAAAGCAACTGCAAACATATAATCATTTACTTTAATTACTTCTGAAGGGAATAATGTTGTTAATAATATTTTATTTAATGTTATAAAATTAAAATGGAGGTAATTGTTAGGTTCAAGCATAATAATAATTAAATATTACATGCTCATTAAGTATCCCACTTTAATAATTATTTCATATAGCCTGTTGCTATGTATTTAATAAACTTTAAATATATTCATTGCATGCTAAATAAATAAGCAAAAATATTCAGAGTAAATAAAGCCAAGGAAAAAATATGTTCAGCTGAAGTATAATCACCATAAAACTACCAGTGAAGCTCACTTATTTCCCTCTACTCACAGGACAAGAAGAACATCCTCTTCTCTGGAACCAATGTGGCTGCTGGCAAGGCACGTGGTGTTGTCATCGGCACTGGCTTGGCCACCGCCATTGGTAAGGTTAAATCAGGCCAGGTTACGTTAGGTTGGGTTATGGCTCAATGTGTTGGTTAGGTGAGGATTCAGTATGTTGCTGAGGTTGAGTCAGGCCAGGTTACATTGGGTTGGGGAAGGGTTCAGTACTGTATGTTGGTTAGGTTAGGTTAGGTTATGATTCAGTATGTTTGTCAGGTTAGTTAGGTTAGGTTGTGCCAACTGGGATGAAGTGTGAGATAACTTTAGGGGGTGAGAGGATGGAGGAGGTGAGGGAATTCATGTATCTGGGAACTGTTCTGTGTAAACATGGAAGTATGAAAGGAAAAATCAGGGAGAGAGCAGTGAGGGGCAGACAGGTCATAGGATCACTGGGGAGGGTAATGAAGGGTAGAAGTGTGAGTATGGAAGTGAAAAAGGGACTGAGAAATAGTATAATCCTGCCAACACTGACATATGCGTCAGAGATATGGACATGGAGTAGGGCTCATCAGTCGAGAATAGGTGTTGTGGAAATGAGTTACTTATGAGGAGCATGTGGACTTAACATGTGGGATGGAGAAAGTAATGAGAGTGTGTATGAGACATGTGGTATGAGTGGCAGTTGGTATTGAATGGAGAGTGGTTGAGAGAGTGAAGCATAATACTTTGAGGTGGTTTGGACATGTGGAGAGAATGCAAGGTGAGGAGTTTGTAAAGGTGTATAGAAGTGAATTTGTGGGACCTGGTTTGAGAGGCAGACCTCCGGTTATATGGCAGAACAGTGTAGAAGAGTATATGAAAGAGAGAGAAGTGTGAGGGGAGGAAGGGGATGGAGCAATTGAGGAGGGAGTGCTGGAATAGGGAAAACTGGAGACTTCAGCCGTGGCCACCCCCTTGGCGGGGAGTTCCCGGAGGGAATGAAGCGTCGGAGCTATAGATAGATGTTGGTCAGGTTAAGTTAGGCTTTTCTTCAATATATTGGTTAGTTTTGGTTCCATTAGGCTGCACACTTGTGGTTGTTCTTGTGAAATTGAAGAGGACTGTGTTGAGATATGAGTGGTTATGTCATGTATGATAAAAGTTTTGTCAAATGACTAGGAATATTGCCCTAAGTTTGTGTCTGGGTTAATTAATGAAGAATCGATATTTTTTTGTGGATGTCAAGAGTGACTCCCTTTGACAAGAAAAGTATCTCTGTTTTTATATCTGACCAAGAGAAAATTCAATTGATGTTTGTGTTTGTGTCTGGGTTAATTAAGTACAGTACTGAAGGGGATTGATTATGTATACCATAATGAGTTTACTGATGTATTGGTGAGTGATGTCTTTGGTATCCACAGGTAAGATCCGTACCCAGATGGCTGAGACAGAAGAGATTAAGACTCCACTGCAGCAGAAACTTGATGAATTTGGTGAGCAACTGTCCAAAGTCATTTCTATCATCTGTGTTGCTGTGTGGGCCATCAACATTGGCCACTTCAATGACCCTGCCCATGGTGGTTCCTGGATCAAGGGTGCCATCTACTACTTCAAGATTGCTGTGGCTTTGGCTGTGGCTGCTATCCCTGAGGGTCTTCCTGCCGTCATCACCACTTGTCTTGCCCTCGGTACCCGTCGTATGGCAAAGAAGAATGCCATTGTGAGGTCTCTACCCTCGGTGGAAACTTTGGGATGTACCTCTGTCATTTGTTCTGACAAGACTGGCACTCTCACCACCAACCAGATGTCTGTCTCACGTATGTTCATCATGGACAAAGTTGAGGGCAACGACTGCAGCCTTCTTGAATTTGAGATCACCGGCTCCACCTATGAACCCATCGGAGACATCTTCCTCAAGGGTAGCAAGATCAAGGGTGCTGACTTTGAGGGTCTGCAGGAACTGGCTACCATCTCTCTTATGTGCAATGACTCCTCTGTTGACTTCAACGAGTTCAAAAACATCTTTGAGAAGGTTGGTGAGGCCACTGAGACTGCTCTGATTGTATTGGCTGAGAAAATCAACCCATACAATATGTCCAAGAGTGGAAAGGACAGACGTGGAGCTGCTATTGTGTCCAAACAAGACATGGACACCAAATGGAAGAAGGAGTTCACCCTGGAATTCTCCCGTGACCGCAAGTCCATGTCCTCCTTCTGTACTCCCCTCAAGCCCACCAGACTGGGTACTGGACCCAAGATGTTCTGCAAGGGTGCACCAGAAGGTGTATTGGACCGTTGCACTCATGTGCGTGTTGGCACACAGAAGGTTCCCCTCACTCCTGGTGTGAAGGAAAAGATCCTGTCTGTGACCCGTGACTATGGCTGTGGCCGTGACACCCTTCGCTGCCTTGGTCTGGCCACCATTGACAGCCCCATGAAGCCTGAGGACATGGATCTTGGTGAATCCAACAAGTTCTACACATATGAAGTGAACATGACTTTTGTTGGTGTAGCTGGTATGTTGGACCCCCCAAGGAAGGAGGTAATGGACTCCATCCAGAGGTGTCGTGACGCTGGCATCCGTGTTATTGTCATCACCGGTGACAACAAGGCAACAGCTGAGGCCATCTGCCGCCGCATTGGTGTGTTTGGAGAGAATGAGGAAACCACTGGCATGTCCTACTCAGGCCGTGAATTTGATGAACTTTCTCCTGCTGATCAACGTCTTGCTGTTATGCGCTCCCGCCTCTTCTCCCGTGTGGAACCATTCCATAAATCAAAGATTGTAGAGTACCTGCAGGGTGAAAATGAAATCTCTGCCATGACTGGTGATGGTGTCAATGATGCTCCTGCCCTCAAGAAGGCTGAGATTGGTATTGCCATGGGTTCAGGTACAGCTGTAGCCAAGTCTGCCTCAGAGATGGTGTTGGCAGATGACAACTTCTCTTCCATTGTGGCAGCCGTTGAGGAAGGCCGAGCCATCTACAACAACATGAAGCAGTTCATCCGTTATCTCATTTCTTCCAACATTGGTGAGGTGGTGTCCATCTTCCTGACTGCTGCCCTTGGCTTGCCTGAGGCTCTCATCCCTGTCCAGCTTCTGTGGGTCAACCTTGTGACTGATGGTCTGCCTGCCACCGCCTTGGGCTTCAACCCCCCTGACTTGGACATCATGGAAAAGCCACCCAGGAAGGCTGATGAGTCCCTCATCTCCGGCTGGCTCTTCTTCCGCTACATGGCCATTGGTGGATACGTGGGTTGTGCCACCGTGTTTGCTGCCTCATGGTGGTTCATGTATGACCCCACTGGCCCTGGACTCAACTACTACCAGCTGTCCCACCATCTGGCCTGCCTTGGTGAACCCGAAAACTTTGAGGGACTTGAATGTAGCATCTTCTCTCATCCTGCTCCCATGACCATGGCTCTGTCTGTCCTTGTCACTATCGAGATGCTCAACGCTCTCAACAGGTCAGTATCGGTCCTACTTTCTGTCCGCATGTATTCACTAGTAAGACAAGTTCAATGTCCATTGTAACAGGTATCTCACATGTACATTTTCCTCCGTCCTCTGGAGTATATTTGGTGTTGTGTGTTCCCTTGCCGGATAGCTTTATGATAAGAAAAAGTCCCAGTATTTTCCAAAACAGTTTATTATACAGTGTCTACTTTTTGCTTGGTTTTGAAACGTACATGGGGTTTTCTGTAACATTTACTGGATTGTGAATTTCATATCCAGGTAAGCTTCATCCTACCATACTGTATGTTATGCAGTGTTTTTTTTGTTTTTTTTTACCGATCTCTTTCAATTGCTCCCATCTCTTTCAGTTGTTTCCTATCTCTTAGTTGTTTCCCATCTCTTGCACTTGTTTGCCATCCCTTTCAACCATTTGCCACGTATTTGTCCTCTACTCACAGCTTGTCGGAGAACCAGTCGCTCCTCATCATGCCTCCCTGGGTCAACATCTGGCTGCTGGCGGCTATGGCCCTCTCCATGACTCTTCACTTCATCATCCTCTATGTTGACATCCTCAGCGTAAGTACCTTGGCTTGACTCGAGCTGCAGTGAGACTCCTTAACCAGCTAAATGATGTGGTAGGGAAAAGGTGTACTGTAGTGAGGAATAGATGTAGTGGGGAAAAGGTGTTGTAATGGGAAAAAGGTGTGGCTGGTGATAAGTGTTGTAATGGGAAATAGGTGTGCAGGGGAAGAGTTGTTTGTTGGCAGTCTGAAGGCTACTGATTCCTCCAAACTGTGCCGTAAAACAATGCTTGAGCTGCATTGACTTGTGCTAAATATGTTAGCTTAATATCAGAGGTCTATTCTACGGCATAGATAATAATCCGTGCATATTTTCTTGTGCCTCTACACATAATTCTGACACTTATCCTCCCCTCAGACTGTGTTCCAAGTGATGCCCCTGTCGGTTGCTCAGTGGATGGCTGTCCTGAAGATCTCCCTCCCCGTGCTGCTGCTGGACGAATCCCTTAAGTTCCTGGCCCGCAACTACACTGACGGTGAGAGATCGCTCTTTTCCTGCCATTGGATCCTCTTAGCTTGGGGCGTGTATTTTGCCTACATCAAGATTGACTCAATTTAACCCGCGGTCACCACCCTAAACAAAGCAACAAAATAATTATTTATAATAAAGGTTTTTCCCCCTGTTTACTCGGAAAATAAAGAATATTATATTGTTGGGGGACCCCCACTACGTGTGTGTGTGCGTGCCATTTCTCTCAATCATGGAAAGTGGACTCAGATGAGGGAGGAAGGAGGGTGCAATAATCTGGTGCAGAGGGAGGGAGAATCAGCTCCCCCCCTCTCCCAGGCCACCCTCCCTACCACCCCAGCCCCACACCGACCCACAAGGAGCGGAGGTAAATAGAAAGTGTGATGAGTTTTGGCTCCCCCCCTCTCCCTATACTCTCACCACAAGCTACCAGTGAGATGAAGACTCAGGGTGTGTGACTTGGAGTGAAAACTGAACATGAAATAGTGTTTATCTTTTCTAATTTATTTTTTCTATCTCTCTCTCTTGCCCCCCAGTAAATCAATTCCACGTTCAATCAGTTGACTTGTTGGCCCTCTGCTGTGCCTACCAATATTTTTTAAAGTTAAATATTATTCAGTAACATGATTAAAATGCTGTTTGCTGCTGAATGCTTGCCTGGCTCAAGGGGGCAGTGTGAGTGACTGGTTTTTGTAGTGTAAATATTGCACAGATAAAATGAGTGTTGTTGATTATGATGATGATGATTTATGGTGATGATGATAACATTGATGATGCAAGACTGACCAGATGGGAGTAGTTGTTGTTGTTGTTATTGTTATTGTTGTTTGGTGGCATCAGTGGAGGGGAAGGGTGTAGGTAGGACGTGGTGGCGGTGGCAGGGAGGCAGGCAGGCAGACGAACATAGAGTGACAAGATGGCTGCCAATCCGCCACCCTCCCTCCGCCCAGCCACCACCTTCCCCCCCCCCTCCTCACCCCAACCCACCTGCACTGTTTACACTGACGACAGCAAGCCAGCAAGCCCTTTGAGCGGGTCCAAAGCATGTGATTTCTTTTCTTTTAATCTTTTTGAAATGCGGTTTTATCATAAACTAGACCTTGTTTGTTGATTTTTGTTGACAGTCAAGCTAATATTAATGATGATTGATGATGAAGAAGATGGGGGAAACAGCAACATGCATGAGTGTGTGTAAACAATAAATCCCTTCATGGATCTAGGTTGTATATTAAAACATCTCCCTGTTGATACTTAAGAACATTGTTTTTCCTTTTCCCTATAATCCCTCTCAGTACCCTGCCAATATGTCTTTCCAGTTTTTAATATCTTGGTACTGTACACCATTTTTGGAACACTGCCTTCATGATTCTGATAAAAGAAATGTGTATTCTTTTAATCTTTTTGTTTTTTTAAATTTTGAATGTTTTTTAATAATTTATTTTTTTTATATCATCTTCCCCAACCCATCTACTAAATTGCCTCCCGTTATTCTTTGTCTTTTGCTCTCGACCTTTCCCTGACCTACAGCCCAGTTTAATTAAGCAGCTCCTTTACCTACCTATTCAAATGAGCTCCTCTGAAACAACCATATATGGATCACCATATAGCAAAAGTATGTGTTCGCGGCTGATATCACTGGGGCACACCTAACGGGTTTGAGGTCATATGGTTATATTATTAAACTACCGTACTACTTTGAGGAAAAGGCTTTTTGTCTCTTAATTCATATCGATATGTAATACGATTTGAGCCCCGAAAAAAAATGTCCTCAGAAGTAGTTGAATAATACTAGCCTACCCTTGGACTTAACCCCAAAGTTGCCTAAAGTCTGACCTGCCGTCCTGGACACCCTATGTGATATCCATGAACCTTTACCTCCTCTTTCGTTGTTGACGGGAGCCCCTATTAGACACTACAGTCCAACCATGTGCGAGAATAGTCAAGGGCCAGGTAGTGACGACAAACGGGCCGACGGCTCCACGGACACAAAATAATTAAAACACTGAGCCGTCGTACTGGTCATGGACATCACCCGACGCCCGACCATTCCTGATCCCAACCCCCGTGAATCACACACCCGAACTTTGCATCGTGTAGCTGGTCACAGTGTTCTTTTTTTTTTTTTTCCTTTACCCTGTAGTTGTTTTCCTTGTACTAAGGTCACCCTGATTTGTATTATTAACTTGTGGAAAATGTGCAATGGATAATGTGTAATGTTATTATATTTTTCTCTTCATTTTACTAAGGAATTGTGGGTGCAATCTATATAACTTGTGCTGTTAATTTATAGAATGAGAAGGTTTTTCCTCATCCTCAGTCAAATCTATAATTTTTAGAGTTATTTAAAGGAATACATGTAGACTTGCTAAGGCATTTGGGTCACAGATTTCAATCGATTAAGGGACATAAAATTTTGGAGATGACAAATTCTCTCCAACCAGTGCTAGGACACAGACTACAGCAGTATAGTTTGTATGTTTTATGGTACAGGTCAGAGTATCAAAAATCCCCAAGTATTGTAGCAAACAAAATCTTACTTTCCCTTAATATTCTAGAGTACATCATTTTCCACTCCTCTTTCAAGTCTTCTTTGTTGGGTGAGAAAAAGGATGCATTACCCTTGTGCAATTGAGGTCTAAAGTTCTGTCAACTCTATGGTACGATGGTGAACTTTGAGAATAATGTGGTTGTGAAAGAGGCACGATTGATTCTCCAGTTTTCCTGTCAACTACTGAAACGACAGTCAAAGGAAGCTCACTCACATCTCGCTCACGACATTCTCGACCATCATGCCAGAGAGGTGATGGAACTTAAGACTGTCACTGTACATACGTGCTTCCTTCCCCGATCCATGGTGCTCTCTCTCATCACTTCCTTCCTTCACTCTTATGATATACCTTACAGTTGCTTTCACCCACACACTTGTATGTCTGTCTTACAAGTTGCAACTTTAAAGGCCATAAATGTTGTTGACATTTTAGAGGCTACAGATTCCTCCAGACCTTGCCACCAATCTGGTTTGTTGGGATGTAGGGTCATCAGCTCTTTGTTGGCGGACTCTTAGATTCATACCGTCATCAGTTGTCGTTTCTGCGGGACTGAGAAACCAGAGACTTGTACATTCTTGAAGGCATATTTATCTGCTCTAGTTTGTGTGTATGTGTTCCAGAGTTCACCAATAGATGAGAGAAAAGACAGGACTTTATTTGGTGAGGACTGTATTGTGCATTGCAGAGGTACAGTAGTTGGTTGGTGTCATTAGTCTGGAGGAAGATGAAGCCTCAAATTTGTTGACAACATTTTAACACTTCTAAGTTCTGAGAAGACCCATTAAGTTTTTCCAGTTTAGTTTATTACCTTGTTTTCCATTGCCCATTACTTACCCTTGACTCCTGTTAACATTGTACTACATGATATACAGTTTACTGTATACAGTATTTTTTTTTCTTTTGAGACAGTTTTTATTTATACACTCTGAGAATGAGTTGGTTGCATGTGAGATTTTAAAAGAAAAACAAAATTAATTGGTTTCTCTTTTGAGTAGATTATATTAAAAAGAATAAATTCATCATAGTTTTTCACTTTTATTTATTTGTCCAGCCCTTATTTCTAGCCTTTCCCACCACCACCACCATCCCTCCTCTTCCAAATGTGCCTGTAGCCCGTAAGATATAACAGTGTTCCCTTCCCTCCCTCCCACTCTGTCATTAGGTCTTCTGAATTTTTTATTACCTGTGTTGTCAATAGTTTTGAGCTTTCATAGAGAAACACTGAGTCAAAAAGTAAAAATTTAATAATGGATTTGGAAAATGTATGGAGTAATTCAAAACAACACCAGCCAGTCTTGAGAAAGTTGGGCTCAAAGACAGTGCATTCTCCCATGAATAAATCATTGCTTGTGTGCGCATGTGTGTCAACAAGAACTCTTTTGCAGTCTAAGGACATGTACTGTATAGATGAAAACAGATCATATGGAGAGAATGATCTTGACATACAGACTTTAAATAATATATTGATGAGTCTTAAAAATTGGTCTTTAGTGTAAACAAGTCATATGGAGCAGTTTTTGTCGACATCCGAAACTGTTCTCAAAATGTTGATGATTTGTGTGTGAATGTTTAACAGTACAGTATAATGGTGGTCAGTGGTGGAAAATCAAACCAAGTACAGTATATTCTTAATATCCTTATGGCTCATAAGGGGGTTGTTTTATTTAAGGAAATTAGAGGGGTGTTGATTCTTCTAAAATGTCCCATAAAACAGGTCCCCCACTTATATTATGCTAAAAGGATCTGTTTCCTGGCAGAGTTTGGAGGAATCAATAGCTCTCCAGTTAAAGAGTATAATAAATAATGACCAGAAACCATTGATATGACACAACGATAGAAAGTAATGTGTATGACCAAACAGAGGTTCCCATTTCCCTTCCCTTCCCTTCCCTTCCCTTCATCATCCCATACTATAACACCCTTACCTCTCAAGTCAGTATTATCAAGTTCAAAGAAGGTTACTACTGCTACTACTACAGGCTAAATACAGTATTGATAGTAAGATTTCTGATTAGTGTTGCTATAATATTATAATGTACTGCATAATCTTTTTTTAAAATAGTCTGATATTATAAATAGAACACAGCTAATGGATAGTGCTAGGACGCCCCTCCCCCCTCCTTCCCTTTAGTCACACCCAAGACCAAACCTATTCCATGTGGTGAAATTACTTGATATCCCTGCCTCCCTCTTTTACAATTACTCTCCCTCTCTCTTGTCTTTTTATTGTCTGCACTTATTCCCAAAATTTACCTTTCCCCTTTCTTTCACTCCCTTGTCTTAATTTATTTTCTTCTATAGTAGCTCTCATAGTTATCCTTTCCCTCTCTTTCTTTCTCTCTTCCTTCCTATTCCCTTCAATAATATACAATACAGTACAGTATATGAACATATTTTTTAGTGCATTGGCAACTACATTCCTTTTGCCATCCACCACATACCACAATTTAAGGACTTCCAAACACATAAATGCAGAAAGACATGCAAAATATTAATATTAAATTACTCCCACCCTAAGATTGAACCCACACACTCAAAATGAAAGACCTGAGTGTTACCAATACCACTTTATCACAGCTTCAACACCCAGACCTTGCATTTATGAGGGTGTTTTATGAGGGTTGCATTTTGGATAGTGTACTGAACTAAACTTGTTACTTCCTATGTACTGCCCATACAGACAATCATCCTCCCCTCTATATTCATTCCACACCAGGCGGCTTCTTCTCCTGTTCATCTTTCAGTCCTGTGTTAGTCCCTTTTGGATCTTCAGCTGTCCCTCCTTTCTTTTTTTCTCCTTTTATACTTGCTGTCCCTCCTCTCTCTCTATCTCCTTGACTCTTCCTACCTCCAATCTCACTAAGTACATCATTCTCTCATTCATCAACACTTCCACTGCCGGCATATAAACCAAGCTAGATGTTACACCACTACAGCATCATCATTTCCTTATCAGTCATTGACATTCATTCCTCTATATTCCTTCTCCTATCTCTCTTCATCTTGTCTTATGTTAACCTCAGTATTTATCTCACACCAAAACATCCAGGACACAACAGCCAGTTCCAGTGTGGAGAGCCAACACGTATACACTGTACCTCTCATTTCTTTTTTTAATACCTTACAATGCTTCCTCCCCTTCAGTTATTATTGTTTCTTGTGCTGTCTATCTTTTACTGTCCTTCCTTTTCCTCCTTCACCATTTGCACAAACTCTATCCTTCTATTTCCTTCTCCAGCACCTTACTACCCCACCACTTCAACCTCTACAATTGCTATCCTTAGTGTTTTCTCCTAATCATTCAGTCAATCCATTGTTTATCTAATTCTTTTAACTTGTGTAAAAATGAGCGAAATAAGTATCTTGTGTGATTAATATTTTGGTCCCTTCATTTCCTTCCTGCTCCTATACCTCTAGTCCTTTGTCCTCCTCCTCCTCCTCTGTTCTTTGATTTCCCCTTCCCCCTCCTCCTGTCTCAAGACTCTCACCAAAAAACAGTTGTGAGTATTGTGAGTGCTATGTACTCCTCTCTTCCTCAATAGTAGTTAACCAAATCATCTCACTCCTGTTGCCTTGTTTCTCTCATGTAGCTAACTTAATTAAAGGGACAACTCATGTTTTTTCGTACTCTCATGGCATTTATACAAAGCTGTAGGACACTGAGAAGACACACACAACAAAAATAGTACATACTGAATATATGTACACATTACATACAGGATATTTAACTTTTGCGTATGTATTTAATGACCCTAGCGCTATTATCAGTCGGTGAATTTTTGTAAGCTCCAATTTATTTAATTTTTTCACAATTTCCTCCCGGTAACATACAGAAATATGTTCATCCTATCATAGGTGTTTTATACTTATATACTGTATAGCTTTTAGGATCAGAGGAGTCATCACCCCCCAACCCCTGACCCACACCCCCACCTTAAGGGAGTTGTTGTTTTCTTGTGGGTCAGTTGGTGGTCTCTGATACATCCAAACTATGCCACAAAACAGATCCCAACTAATATGCTGAAATAGCCTGTTTTCCAGCAAAGTTTGGAGGAGTCAGTAGCCCACCACTTTTCCAAAACAAAGCAATTAATTCCCTTATCAACAAAGGTTCCATATATCTTTTTTGTGTGTGCCTAAAAGGCCACATTTGGGTTGGTTATAGTATTTAACACCGTCACCACAGAATAACCCCATCAACTCGCATCATGAATAATTAAATATAATAATAATCCAACTGACATTCCCCTACTCCCCATTTTCTTTCTCCCTCTGTCCCTGCCATTCCCTGCTCCCAATCTTTGTTTTTCCTTCCTACCCTTCCTCAAGACCATCTCATTTTTACAACATCCTTCATTCTTCCCTCTCTCCTTTACCCTCACCCCCACCCCAGCCCCACTCTCCCTCACCCCCAACATTCCATCCTCATCCCTCCTGTCCATAGCATTAGGGAATAGTCCGGTAGTTGCTGAGAGTACTGTTTGTGCTTTGCGACTAACTGGTTTTTAGAGAATGTCTGGACAGCTGGCATTTAGAGACCATGGGCAAGAAAAGTCACAGGTTAGATAGTAGGAATAAACCCACAAGACTTGTGAAATTCATGGTAAGAAAAATTCACGTTATTCCAGAAACAGCATGTGGTTACCATGATTACTGTCCAGCCTGTGAATCTTTTTTCTTGCCCCTGGTCCTCACCCTAGTGGGAATGACAGCAATAGAGTGCAGTCCTGATGCTGGTGTAACCATTGCCACAAGTCCTGGAAAGAAAAGGAGAGGCGGCAGCAATGTTTTGAATGGCGCTGAGTCTGTCTACGTTGTTGTTGTTGTTGACGCGTGGGAAGGAGGGTCATGGCGGGAATATTCAAAACATCCGCTGCTCCTTTTTTTCTCAGGGCTTGTGGTTGTCTCAGCAGCTCTAGAAATGTGTTGTCAGGACTAACTTATGCAACTTGTTCAATATTTTACTACCATTTTTTATGACCTCTTAAGTGGAAAGGTACATGTGAACAATTTTTAATATTTAAGATCAAATTTTACTTGTTCAAAAACACCTCAAGGCACTGTCATATCATTGCTGTACATGTCAAGTATTAAATAATTGAAAGTACAGTCAGTGGAAAGTGTTGGTTAATCACGAGTAACTTGTTGTCAGTATAATGTCTGAGAGGACGTGTGGGAATCAGAGCTCGACCTGCCTTGCTCTTTCGTTATAATATATTTTTTACTAGTAAACTCTATACTAAAAGAAAAGGTTAAGCTCTTAGTTGTGTGGGTAATGTATTGTTGTAGACGTCTTGCTGGTGGTGGTCAGCTTCAGATGCCCACAGTCCTGGTCTCACGTATGTTTGTTGTTCACCTGTTTCAAGCCATTTACATGCCTCATTCTCCTTCAAGAACTGTGATGTCTTGAGTTTTTTGTTAAGAAAAATAATAAACCATTGTTATGAAACTACATACAGTAATTAAAAAAATATATATATACTTTGTGTCTTGTCTAAGTTCGTCGTTCCTATTTTCTTTATTATTTCCCTGGTAATGTTTTATTAATACCACTGGTCCCTAGTTCATCCTGTATATTTATTTATTTATTTTTTTATTGTGGGGTTTGAGTACTAAAATCTCAGTGTTAGTGTGTAGTGGTACTAACCCTTCCCTACAGCCAGTCACACGGACATTTAGAGGTAAGCCATCCGTGTTTTCTGTTGTAGAGTACTGTAGTAAGGTGTATGTATGTGTGTGTTTGAGAGAGATTGTGTGCATATGTGTGTGTGTGTGTGTATACTTATGTATGGACAAAGAAGTGTGTATGTATGTTGCAGATATGTAGTCGGGGAATAAAGTTAGACCGAATTTTCCTTTTCTCTTCAATGACTAAGAGTAAAAATCTTCATGCTGGTGTTCAGTGTTAATGGAACCTGTGATATTGTTGACAGAATTGATGTTAATGATTCCTCCAAATTATGTCGAGTAGCAAACAGCCAAGGAAATGCAGAGGCAATGCATTTCCCTTCAAATAAATTGTTTAAAGTTTTGATAACTACAGTGCTTCCAGTCAACAAGAATAATAAATTAGTGTGCTATTGTAAAAAAGTACAAATAATGCCACTTGTCATTTCAAAAATTCCAAGTAAAAGTGTCTGTGCAATCATTATTTATTTATTCTGAGTGGTGAAAAGTGAGGAAAACTGTACAATTTTTATCCCTAACTGTATGTATCTATATTTAGTGTGATGGGCGGGATACAGAAAGGTGTATATACGTAAATGTTTGTGCATGCTCATTGTAGTGGACATTTCTGTATACTGTATATTTATCTGTATTATTCTGTATATTTATCTGTTCTATGTTTCAGATGTTTATATATTGCTTTTTTAATGTATGTATATGTTAATACTGTACTTCTCTTTTTGAATTCTGTAGCAGGTTTAGTGTTTGTTATTACAGCATTTATTTTGTCGGTCGATTTTCCTGACAATTTTGGACTTACTGTATTACGATGTGCCGAGATTTCCATATGCTTTAATCTGTCTGTCAGTACCATATTAAATGGTCCAGTACCGTATTAATTAGCCCAGTACTGTATCAAGTAGCCTAGTACTGTATTAAATAGCTCTTCACCATATTAAATATCTCGTGTACCATTGACTACTAGGGAATGAATGAAAGCGAATATGAAGTCACTCTCACCTCTGTCGTGTTCTATTTCTTGATCTCTTATAGCGAAAACATTAGATTAAATACCGTTCATGTATATAGACGTACAGTACAGCATTTTGTATGCTGCTTCATGGTTTTATTTTATTTATTAGTTTCGGAGTCTAGTATGTCGGTCCGTTTGCGATATTTTGTTTTCTGGTTTGTGATTCCTTGTTTACTGGAATATGGTATTACTGTATTTGTGTAGCTGCGGAGTTAAGTACAGTATACTGTATGTCTGTACATTTGTGGGATTTTGTATACTGTTTAAACGAGGAGACGTCTGTCCATCTGCGATGTTTTGTTTACTGGTACAGCACATGATACAATATTTTGTTTACTGGGTCATGGTACAGTATTTTGTTTACCCGTAGAGCGTTGTCACCTTCGGTCCGGCCTTGTCCCGTGCATGTCTTGTGTAATGCCGTTGTACAGAGTTGTATCCACTATAACCTGTTGTCATTGTTCTATTGTGCACTGTTGTCAGCTGTAGCCAAGGCAGAGGTAATTGTAATTGCTGAGGTGTAAATTTCCAAAGCCAATATTGGTGTATTGAATCAGATCAGATGATAGATACATGGTGCCTAACACTAGGGAGGTAAACACTGATCAATAGACTCTCCTTCAATGACAAGACTAGTTTATTTTGTCAGATATGTTCTCTTGGCTACCGTTGATATTGTTAAGGGAATCATGTTTTGTGCTTTATTTGAAGGGATGTTGATTCTTGCAAACTATGCCAGGAAACAGATAACCCCAGTAACCTATACTATAAGTAGCCTATACTATAGTAGGGGGATATGTTTTGTACTATAGCATAGTTTGGAGGAATCGGCAGCCAATTCATTACCGATGAGAGTACTTGTACAGTATTTCCCTAAGAGCAAGAGACTTAGTGCACAATGGAACAGTTAAAATACTCTCCCTGTTGTTTACCAGTTTTCTCCCTGTAATTTATATATGCAGTGCTGTATATACATTGTTGTGCAAGTGTGTTTTATACCTCAGTACAGTACTGGATATATTTACTGCTTGAATTTTGACCCTATATATTGACTTTGATGAGCCCTTACTACCCAATATTATCCCCATCCAAATGATAAACTTTTCAACTACTTACCCAGAATGCTGAGTATACTGTTCTATAACTGTCAACAGAGTTACTGTTAATATTTTTAATTTTTATATAATTTGGCTTGGCTTTCTTAATGGAAATACAATGAGGAACTTTGCAAACAAAAACATAATTGTGGGTTTGGCATTTAGCCTAACTTGGGATTGATCAAATGGGCAGTATGTTAGTATAAAAATGAGTATTGTATAGCAATGTTAATTAAAAAAAAAAAAAAATTGACTGGCTGGAACAACTCCTGAGCATCTGGGTAACTTGTATTATGTTTATTCCCAAACTAAATCATGGTAGGACACCATTCTGCATTGTTACATTCCTGCATTATTATTTTGTTGTTCCCTGACTGGTATTTTTCCCCATGTGTGGCCCTTATTATTGTCTGGACTAAGATTTTGTAATGGGTAACTGAGTGATCCCTTTAGCTTGGCCCTCCCTCCCTCCCTCTTTCTCTAATATTTTCCCCTCCCTTCCTCCCTCCCTTCCCCTATTTTGACCTGTATCTTCCTCCCTATACAATTTCTCTACAAATAACTTTGATACAATTTCCCATCCCAACAAATATACACACATATTTACCTCCCAACAACCTCTCCTTGTTAGTTCCTATACATAATTATAATCCCAATGCAGAATCCTATCTTAACTTTTTTTCTCCCTCCCCTACAAGCCCTCCATCCACCCCTTCACTACAACATACACAGAAGGTCAATAGTGTTCTGTTGTGATCACCCACCCACTTATACCTCCCTCCCTCCCCCCACACACACTCTCCCCCCACACACTCTCTCCCTCCCTCCCCCCCCACACACTCTCTCCCTCCCTCCCCCCCCACACACTCTCTCCCTCCCTCCCCCCCCACACACTCTCTCCCTCCCTCCCCCCCCACACACTCTCTCCCTCCCTCCCCCCCCCACACACTCTCTCCCTCCCTCCCCCCACACACACTCTCCCTCCCTCCCCCCACACACACTCTCCCTCCCTCCCCCCACACACACTCTCCCTCCCTCCCCCCACACACACTCCCTCCCTCCCCCCACACACTCCCTCCCTTTCCCCATACACACTCCCTCCCTTTCCCCATACACACTCCCTCCCTTTCCCCATACACACTCCCTCCCTTTCCCCATACACACTCCCTCCCTTTCCCCATACACACTCCCTCCCCCCACACACTTTCCAACTCCTTCCTACCTCCCCCATTACCTCCCTCCCTCCCTCATTACCTGCCAGCCACACAAAGGTTGTCCGTAGTACCACCTGACATTAATCACAATCCTCGCCCTCTACTCCCTCAGCACTGGAAGGCAGAAAATGAATTGTTGACAGCCATAACTCAGGTTGCCGACAGTAAGTTTTCCAACAGCTCCACCCATCCTTACCTACTCATACACTGCAGATATATATTTTTATTTTTTATTGTGGCAAAAATGCACTGATTCCCCTCACAGATACATATTTGGCATACTGTATGCTCCAGTGTTCATAAGTTGTAGACGAGTACAGTACAGTACTATTTCTATTTATGTAAATTTTTAGTGTACATAATTTGTCTTGGGTTGCCTCATATTTATCAAAAAGTGAAGAAATTTAATACAGCACTAAATAAGGGAGCCGGTACATTTTTGCCATGTAAAAATTATATATATATATATATATATATATATATATATATATATATATATATATATATATATATATATATATATATATATACATACAGTATATAAAAGGCACTATAGCCAGAATTTAGAAAAGCCTTGGTCCTAGAAGCCTTCCGTAGTAATTTAATAGACCTGCCTAACCTGTAGACACGCCCTCTCACTCTCACAAACCCAAACTATGATATTACTGTATATGCACTGGGAAATTAATTATCCCCTGAGAAACTAACACTATAAACACAACAATGCAGTATAGTATAGTGATGTTGTAATGCAATAAACTACACTATATCATATTAACCTCACACTCTAGGGTTGGTATATTAGTTGTGGTAGATCATAGAAGTAGATTAATCATTTAGGAATACTATATTAAGTACTGTAGTAGTTTGTGCATCGTGTCTAAAAGATTTATCGCGGGAATTGAGCGGTTTTGTACTTGCTATATGTTGTCAGATTTCAGAGTTCTACAAATCAACTGTCATGTTTTCTTTTTCGTTACCTGCCAATAGTGCAAAAGTACAATATTATTCTCTTAACCCATTCTTTTTTTTCTGTAGCCGAGGTGATAAAAGTTTGCAACTGATATTGTAGCCACTTACCCGATTGACTCATGCTCAGCTCCTAAATTGCTTAAGCCAATCACGGTCAGGGTTAATGATATAGCTTGTGAACATTTTACCGTGAGCCACAGAAAAACCGACAATGTGTACCTCGTTGGAAGTTAGTCGGTGTTGGGTACCTTATGTCAATTAAGGGGATCGGGAATATCTTTTTGGTACATTGGAGGGCTACCAATTCCTCCAAACTATGCCACAAAATAAATCACGCCAGTGTTACTAACAGGGGATCTGTTTTGGGACATAGTTTGGAGGTTTTGGCTGCCCTCCAATTTACCATCAAATGTTTCTCCCCTTTAGCAGTGAATGAGAGACAGTAAGCTTTATATCGCTGTGCATGCTTTAAAATATGCTTGCAGCTTCAATTGCATTTTAGTCGTTAATGTGGCTATGAAGATATTGGTGGCAAAGTTGAAGCTACGGATTCCCCCTAACTGTGCCAAGAAGCAAACTACAGTACTGTATGTGCTTTTTTTTTTTTTATGGCACAGTTAGGAAATATCAGTACCTTTCAATTTGCAGACAATATTTTATGCTCTTTAGGGGGAGATTCTCTTATTGGTGAATTGGAGGGCTACTGATTCCCTCAACCTATGCCAAGTAACAGATGACCTCAATATTATTCTGTTTCATGGCATAGTTTGGAGGAATCGGAAGCCTTCCAATTTGTCATCAGGAGAGTATCCCGTATATGTGATTACAATATAATATAATGTTAGTCAGTCTTTATCAGTTATTATTATTATTATTATTACACTTCTTTGCTTTACTTAGTTCCAGAAATTTGTAGGATATTAAATGTTGCTTTACGTCACTGGCAAATCCACAACTCATCCTTGCAAATAGTCTGTAGTGCAATAGTCCATTACAATACAGTAGTCTGAAAAAGCCATAATAACTCTCAATATTCTGTCATGCATTATCTGATAAAACTAGAACTTCTATGAAAAGTTCAATGTGCCATATTTATGTTTAGTTATTGATGTTATTCACAAAATTATTAAACTAGTTCAGTGTTACATAATTTAGCTTTGCACATTATTTCACCAACACATTTTTTTAGTTTCAGTTTGCCTTGTTCAAGTTAGGGTAATATTGATCATTACATTCCAAGACAGGCATGCAGTCTGATATAATTATTACCTACACTGTCTCGAAAAATTAATAAGCACCTTATGTCACTTTCCCCTAAACTGTGCATGACCACCTTCACAACTTAAAAATCTTGACCCTCCCCCCCCCCCTCTTTTTTTTTCTTTTGTCCCTCAGTCAGGCATGTTAACTCCAGACTGACTGATGGTTCTGTAAAATTTTGGTTTTGTCTAAATTGATGTTGTGAATTCAGTGTGTCATTATATATTGGGGAACTTGGGGAGGGCTAACGATTCCTCCAAGGTATGCTACACAACAAACAGATCCCCTACTTCTAAAGAGACGTGATCTGTTTCCTGAAATAGCTCGGAAAAATCAGTAGCCCTCCTGTGAATATACCCCAAACAGATGACTCCCTTATAAAGTAACTTCTGTTCATATCTCGACACTGTGCACCCCCCCCCCCCCCACAATTGCCTTCCTTCCCCTTTCAAATATCATGTACTACTATACCCACCCACCCAGCCAAACAACCAGTTTGCAGATGGTGTGTTTATGAGTGGTGAGTTTGGCTCAGATCATGTCCCATCACAGGCCTCCCACCAATGTGCATGATTATATTGATGGTGGCATGCATGTTGTCAAGTCCCGTGCTGTTGCAATGTACTTGAATCCCTAATTTATATCATTGAATGGTGCTATATATGTGACCCCTTCCCTGTTGCAATGGAATGTACTTTTAGCCCTCATTTTAAGCCCCTAATGATATCACTGGATGGTGCTATGAGACCCCTTCCCACACACACACACACACTCTTTTCCTTCCTGACTTCCAATGCCTCTCTGTTGGTTGGGTTCTTCCACATCAAAGGTCTGTCCTGCCCATGGGTGTTTAGTTTTTTATAAAAAAAATTAAGTGTGTAGAGTAATTTTAATGGGTATAAAATTTATTGTATGCAAGTTTAACCTATAGTGTACTTTATGTACATTTACTCTGGGCAGGAAAACCTGATGTGTAAGTGACCTATAAAGGATTTTTTTTTTCTTGCTGAAGGTAAATGTTTACAGCTGATATAAGTAGGCTGCATCTAATTGGCTGAGCCTCTACCAATTAGGGCAAACCTTTATGGCATTGGGACTGTGGACATTTATCAGCAGTTTTGGAAAAAAAATCAAATGTGCATTTCTTTTTTCTTTTTTTTTACCTGATGGAAATGAACTGCTTCCCTTGTCTCAGATCTTAATTGTTATGGTAAATGTAATGAATATATATATATATCCATATATATATTTTAAAGTATTGAATGTAAAATACTGTAACTTAATGAGGGAACCAGTCCAGTTTCTCAGGGATGAAAAGAAAGAAAGAAATGCATGCACCATGTGTTACAGAGTTCTTAGTTGATGGACCCACGTTAACCATACCTACCCGCTCTCCCCCCTCACAGTGGTTCCAGCCGTTAAGTAAGCGAGAAGAGAGCAGCGGGAAACAAACAAACAAACACTCGTCGTGCCATCATCGCAGACACACTCTCCTCAGGCACCCGACCCCTCGATTTGTTGTAGCAGTAGCCTCGTTTTTTATAATTACTATCTTTAACATCTTTTTGGGAGAAACTACTAAGAATCTTCTGCATCTCTTACTCTATCTGTCTGTCTTTGATACAGTACTTTTTTTTCCATCTTGGTACATTAGTGGTTCAAAATTTAGTAGTTCTTTTTTTAATTCTTTGATATCTCTGTTCCGGTTTTTCTTAATTCTTTCTTTTAGATTTTGGCACGTTATAGATATTTGGTAGAAAACGTAGCTTGCTGATACTATTTTATAATTCTTTTGATTAATGGCTAGCTGTTACTGTAGCCCATTTTATGTTGCAATATTTCATAGTTTCTTTATTTAGTATGGTAGTGCAGTATTCTAATCTCATATTTCTTACTTAGTATCTTTATTATAATATTTTTCTCTCTTCATTTACTGTCTGTTCTTGACCCTTTAGTTTTCTAATGATACGGCTGTTCCTTGCAGTACCGGACAAAATTCACACCAAATTCTAGGCAAGAGAACAAGAAGCCCAGCAGCCCCTCCCCTTTCCCCAAATCTCCTCCATTAAGCCCCAGCTTAGAGATGTTTTATAGAAAGTAGATGTCCTCCACCACCCCCTCCTCCACTTCCACTGCCCCAAGCCTGTAGATATTACCCAGCTTGTGGCCAACTCACTAGACGTCAGTGCCTACCTCCTGCATTGCCTGATACACTGCCACAAGAAACGTCCACCCCCCACCTCCCCAAGGTCAACGAACAAACCATGTGGGCGGATGAGACAAGGAAATCATTATCTGCCACCACAACTCCAGCCGTTGGTAGTCAGGCAAAATGGGAGAGTGGTATTGACCATCACCAGTGGGTCTAAACAACACATCCATCATCATCAGTGCCGTTGCAAACAAAGGATTCTAGTCATCGTCGCTTCAGCGGGTCAAAAAACACAAAAATATACACCTGCTGTAAAGATCTCCAGCCATTGTGTGTGTTCGTTCAGCGGGTCGAGTGGCACAGTGGAGTTAGGAGGTGGAGTGTGAGAAGAGGGGGTGTGGGATGGGGGTATAATAGCCAGCCTTCCTCCCCTCCTCTCATGTTGACTCCAGTTGAGATCTCACCCCTCTGTGCCCCTCCTCCCCTCCCCGCCATCCCCAGCAGTTTCATGTCGAGAGGAAATCAGTGTTGCTTTTGTACTTGCCTCTGGAGAAATACATTGTTGACAGTCCTCTGTTTTGAGAGGACTAATGTTTGTCTTCAAAGGGAAGCAGTGTTTCCAATTATCTGGTTTTCTCTCATGTGAAGCATTGAGGCCACACTGTCTGCTCAGGAGGGAAGGAAGCATCATAGTACAGTTTGTTTGTTTGCTTCTTGGTGTAGACAGTGTATATGGCTAATCAATGCAGAGAGAGATGCTTACTCTCAGCATCACAATCAACTCTGGCCAATATGAAGAACACTGTGCCGAGGATGAACACTTGTACATTTTACCTGTGTTTTCATTTGACTTAGAGGAACTTAGATATTTTGATTCCCTTGTTGAAAAATATAAACACTGTTAGCAAAGTTTGCCCTAAGAAGCAAAGCCGATTAACAGCAAAAAAAAAAGTGTCCCGTGTCTGTGCCAAATGTTGGGTCCGCCGCCAGAGCACCAAGTGAAAAACACTGTGAAGAACAAGAACAAGCAGTGCGAGGTGGTGGAACAGTGCCACTGTGCTACACCTCGCACACCCACACTCATTTATTGTTGATGATAGAATAAAATATATAAAAATATTTGTGTTTCAATAGCTTTTCAATTTTGGATAATTTTAAATAGTGAACTTTATGCAGTTTAGTTTTACTAATGTGATAAATAAGTACATGTAGATGCAGTAGGCCCCTTGATATATCACCAATAATTTTTTCTATTCACCACTTCATTTTGTACTCAGTCACTTGCTGAAAAATTTCAAATGTTTACTCATGCTTCTGTTATTGATCATCATACAAACTAAGGTCTTTACTGGGCCTGTGCTAAGTGACAAGTGTAATGTTAGTGTTATATCCAGGACCTTGTGTAAGTAACTTATACTACATGGACATTTGGCCACAATTGTGTATGGTACATCCAGCATTACTAAATTTTTTGGTAAAACTATTGTTTTGAATTGTAACGTATTTTACATTTTACTGTACCTGTTGACCATTGACGCATAAAGTTCTTGACTCCAGCATTCATTTGTTTGGATTAGTAATTTGAAGAGAGAGAGCAATATTGCCTGTACAGTCACCTCTCAACATCTTGTTCCCTCCTTCAAATTGAAATAACTGAGGTTTGGACTCTGTATTAAAAGTAATATTACACCTTCTCAGTAGAGGGATCAAAATGCCTAAAGGCAACTGTAACATACAGTACTGGGCAAAATTGTGGAAAATATACAGTACATACAGTATGTAGTACTGTACATTCATTTTTGTCAATTGGATATTTGGCTGGGATTCAGAGTTACACAGTATTAAAGCATGTGTTGGAAAGGGAGAAAATATCCCGGTAAATTTAAAGAAAAACTGGGTTTACGATATTGTACAGTATATTTTAGTATCATTATCCACTATTTTGGACCATTCCAAGACACTTTTCATCTATGGTGTTTCTCTCGGAGATGCCCTGCTTTCGAGATATGCCCCATTTTACAAACATAATTTGGAAATTAGTCTGACCTGATAACCTAACCTAGACTACTGGGACCTAACCTGGTCAAACTATCATAAAGTGACTGGTGCAAATTCCCAGGACCTAGCCAAATGTGGTAACACTGCACAATCCTAGCCAAAAACCCAGTTATTTTGTAATAATACCAATATCCCTCCCCCCTCTTCTATATACAGTACCTGGCACTCCCCTCACACATCGGTCTGGTCATCAGTCATCACTCTCTCCCTTCCTTTCTTACACATGCTTCCATACATACATGCACATGTACAGTACATTGTGAAACTTTGAACCTTGATCCTTGGGTAGACACTGGATTGAAAACAATGAATGGATTGCAGAAATTGTGTGCACACCTTTACTTGATATCTTAGGTTGGATATAAATGGAAATAGATATTTCTTATAGCTAATGAGGAATGTCTAGCCAGTCTAGGCCACAGCTGAAATAATTACCTTGTACAGCATCAGATTGGCTACTACTGTACAAGGCTCCTATGCCCTGATAGTGTCCACCTTTGACCAGTCACAGTTTGCCATTACCCGATCAGTTATAGACATTTCTCATCAGCTACGGAACAAAGGTTATCTATATGGTCCTTGCCACCTCAGGCCTCTTTTGAAAGTATATTGAGGATGCGGGCAAGCGGCAATATCACGAGCAGCTGAAGATGAATCAGAGTTCTGCTGGTCTTCTGACTTCTGGAGAGACAACTGTGAAGACAGAAGAGGGTGCAGACAAATGAGACAATGGAAACTCAAGTCTCAAGATGATGTCCCTCCATTCCAACTATTATTTTTATATACAGTCACGAGAAATAATAAGTATACAGCTTTGGTTGAAGCTTAAATTTTAACAGTCCAGTTCACCAACGAATTTGTAGCAGGCAACCTTTATGTATATGATTGAGCATATTCCAGGTTAACTATAGCCTAGAATATAGTCGCATGATCTTATTCCAATTTAGCTATAAAACTTTACATGCAGTGTTAAACCTGAAGAACCAAATAAACAAATTAAATCAACACAAACTTATTTGTCACAAGTGAAGATAACCTCTTCAGTACATCGTAACTACTTATAAAGGTACAAAGAAATTTCAATGAAAATCTTATTGTTCATAATATTTACTGTCTCTATATATTCAAAGCATAACTGAATACTTATTAGTGCTCGCGACTGTGCAATACTTGTATCTATTCAATAATCAGTGTCATCCAGTGAGCAATCCTTAAATATAAAAAAATATGATAGTCCGTGCGTCAAGACGTTTTCTTTGATAGTGGTGGAAACTGTGATGAAACAGCATGACATTGTACAACAGTGGTGCTCTTCATTATGCTTACGTGGACGAATCAACTTGCACGATTATTTTAATACATTATATATATATATTTGTTATCCATACTAAGTCTAATAATACAGAACTTTCACAGAAATATTTTTGTTTAGTTGTGAGTTTGATTGCTCATGCTTTCTGGGTAGTGCATTACTTAAGAATTTGTGGATTTTTATTAGAATAAGATATGATGTAATTCCTTAGTACTCGTGTATAGAGCTGAGTCAGAAATCCTGTTGGAGCTGGATACTAAATATAGTTGTCATTTAAATCGACAAACACCTGCAATAAACCACACAAGTCACAGGGGTAAAATTATAATACTGTACTACACTATTATAGAATCTGCTAATGGTATTCACACTGAGACTGGAGGAACATAGTAGCACATTTTTACAATATTTCTATACCATAATTACATTTAAATATACACTTGTAGACATTTATGGTTTTTAGAGGGGCCATGCAGGTGTGGTATATTGGGATAATCTATCATTCCCTGTTTTTAATGTTGTAATATAAGTGCAACAGTGCATTTCTTTTTACCATGTTTGATCTTCCCCCACTAAAGAGGCTAGATAGAGTGACAAAACAAGCAAATGATTAATTTATAATGTATAAAACCTGACATTATTTGTGTGCCGTTCGGAGGGTTCAGGATGAAAGTGTTCGTTCACGTGTTGTTTGTTGTTGACAGCCCTGGACGTGTCTAGTGGCAATTGGACGGAGTACATTTGGCAGTAAAGTGAACGAATAGACTGGTCCAGGCATCACTACAGACCCAATGTGAGTACTAGAGTATGAAGGGCACCACATAGGGTTGAAATATGTAGGTTATATGTGGTTATAATGGAGGTTGGGTGTGTAATGAGGGATGCCGGGTTGGAGTACAGCTGCCGGCGGGTTCCATTTACATTATGGCATCACATCTCATATTTTACAGCCAATTTGAGACTTTAAAAGTCATATTGAAGTGCACAAGGGATATTTATGGTAAAATATTACTATCACGTCTTTAACTAGTAAGGATTTTCTACCAACATTGCCCACTGTTAAGAATCATTTAGAGAAAATTTTCAGTAAAACGTTACAATTGGACAATACACAATCCTAGGTAATCTATATGTTTTTGTGGTGTGTTATACTGTAGTTTAAGTTATTTGGGAGTGTTAAATTTATTTGGAAATGCTTTGTTTTAAAGATGGCTCCTACACACCTATCCAACAATCTTGTTTCATCCCTCAATCCATCCCCTTTGTGATGTGAGGAGGTTACTTGTTATTGGATATTCTATGCCCCACTTCACCAGCAACTGGTGCTCCGCAGGGCCTCCTTCAATATTATTAAACACTATAATCACTTGTAATACTCATATCATCCGTGTTGTAACATTCAGCCAACAGATGTGTTTTCAGTCTTTTCTTTAAAATGGTACAATTTTCACTACTCCAGACATTTAATGGCAATCCATTAAAGAGCCTTAGTGCACACCTTTCGTTAAATTTTTACAAGTTGCCACAACAGGATTTCACTGGAAAAAAAATATATTTCCTAGAAGGATTTAGTGTGACTACTGGGACCTAACCAGGGCAGACTACCGGGACCTAACCTGGGCAGACTACCGGGACCTAACCTGGGCAGACTACCGGGACCTAACCTGGGCAGACTACCGGGACCTAACCTGGGCAGACTACCGGGACCTAACCTGGGCAGACTACCGGGACCTAACCTGGGCAGACTACCGGGACCTAACCTGGGCAGACTACCGGGACCTAAGTAGGAAAAAATATACAGTAGAAATTAGTCAGACCTCACCTGACCTAACCTAATCTGGACTGGGACACACTACCGGGACCTAACCTAACCAAATCTGGACTGGGACACACTACCGGGACCTAACTATAAGAGCTAACTACTGTTATGCAGCATTTGCAGAAGAAATGGTATATAGAAAAGTTGTTTGTAATAGTGAAATATAAACACTGGTAATAGTAAAATTTTCGAAATCGAGTTGTGGCAACTTGTAAAAATATTCCCACCTTTCAAACGCTCTGAAGCCCAGTGTCAGATTACTCCTCGGCTCATTTAACCTGTGTTATTCATCACTATTGAACAATATTGAGATATTTACATGAAAACCTCTTAAAAGATTCATCAAGTACTCTGGTTTTCCAAATTTTAATGCTCGGAATGTTAGAAGACATATCTTGTACACAATCCTCGCCTTTATTGGTAACCAATGTAAGTCAACAAGTGCTGGAGTTATCCTCTCATGAGATGGAAGACCTTTAATTAATCTTGCTACTCTGTTCATTACGTGTTGCAATTTTCTTAACTGATAGTCTGGCAAACCATAATAGAGGAAATTGCAGTAATCCAGTCAGCTTATGACATAGTTATGAAGAAGCATCTTCACGATATCCAGATCTAAATATTTTCTGACAAAAGCAATGTTCCTCAAGTGGTAACCAGAAACTTTCACCACTTGATTAATTTGAGCTTCGAATGAGAGATTTTCGCCTAGCAGCACTCCTAAATCTATCACTTTGTTTCTTACATCCATTACATGGATCAAACATGGTCAAAATGCACTATCACACTTATATTTCTACATATAAAAACAGGGAATGATGGATTTGCCCAAGAAAGTTTGGATTTTTTTTGTAAGGTTTAAGAACCACAGAAATAAAAAGCACAATTATTCTCAACTTTTTGGGGTATTTATTGAAAGAATTACCATTTTGCTGCAGTGTTGCCGGATCCGGCTGGGTTCCAGTATTTTGCCTCAGTCATTTAATGTAGTTTATCATGATTATTTCCCCGTAGTTTGCCCAGGTTAGGTCCAGGTAGTGTGCCCAGGTTAGGTCCCGGTAGTCTGATCCTGTCTAGGTAAGGTAAGGCTAATTTCAAAATGGGGCATTTGCAGAGGAAATGCCATAGAAGAAAATAGTCTTAGAATGGTCTAAATTAGTGGGTAATGATGGTAGAAATACCATATGCAATAACGGTAATTCAGTCAATATTTACCCCTTTTGGGGGAATAATCCATTTTTATATGTTGTAATATTAGTTTAGCAGTGCATTTTTTTTACAATGTTTGATTCCCTTTCAAAGAGGCCAGATATGGGGAAAAACAAATAAATAATGCATTAAATAATTAATATCTATATGTTTTAGAGTTAACTTGACTTGACTTGACTAAGCCTAACTAACCTAATTTGGACCAGGGCTGACCATAGGGACCTAACCTTAAAAAATAACTGACCTATCCCTACTCGATTGCAGAGAGTGGTGGTTGGTATCGGCATCAAGTGTAGGAGGGACGGCAGTGACTCCCTCAACAGTGAAAACAAATACACACAGATACAATGGAGGACGCACATACTTACTCCTACGAGGATGTCCTTACCCAGTTTGCGGTGGAGCCCAATGTGGGGCTCGGAGAAACCCAGGTCAAAAACAGCCAGGAGAAGTACGGACCTAATGGTGAGTTTACAGCAGAAGCTAGTTTTAGTGCAGTCTTTAATTTTTTTTTTTGTAAATTGAATCCTCCAAACTATGTCACAAAAACAGATCCCCCACCTTGAGGTGAATTGTTTCCTGGCATAGTTTAGAGGAATTAGTAGCCCATTTAATTTACCAAAAATAGGTTCTCCCCATACATGACAGACTAAGCAGAAAATTAAATGATGGATACCCAGTACTGTATACAGTTTATATATATATATATATATATATTTTTTTTTTTATTGAGGGTCTACTGAACATCATTGTAGAAGAAATTGAGGGTCTGTTGAACTGCATTGTTTGTTATACAGTATCAAGGGTTTGCTATAGGAATGGCTTTAAGCACTTTTTATTCAGGGTTGTTTCTAGTGTTTGTGAGCACAATATCATTTTAAATGAGGGTAGATATTGCTTATAGTTAAATTAAATACTTTGAATTGAAAACATAAGGTAATTGTAGTGTAAGATGAAAGTTTTTGAAAGAAAAGTTAAAATTGATTACACAATATAAACCTTTCCAAGCTAGTTAAGGTATGAAGGTGTAAAGTAGTGCAAAAAGAAAAAAAAAAACAAGTAATGAATTGATTAGATATCCTAAAGATAGTACAGTATTGAGTCCATTAGGTTAACATTTGGAGGTATGTACTGTATAATATTAGTACAGTACTGTACTGTACAGGGTACTAAAGTTATCTGATGGTATCAGACTTGTGATAATAGATACCTGCAATACTTTTTTTTTGTCACAATGTAATGATAGCTTATATCTTATCTTAGTATATATAAAAATATAACTTTTCTGAAAATGATAAAACTTTTCAAAAATAAAAAAAAACGAAGTGAAGGTCGATTCCAGGCTGATTCCGTGACAATGTATTTTATGTTACAAATGTCAGTTAGATAAGAGTTAACATCTTCACTATTAAGTGGAAGAGACATTGCTCTTTATATTAACATCTTCACTACCTGGTATGATATCTGATTGGGGGGGGGTCGGAGGGGCGAGCGAAGCGAGCCGCGAGTAGGGGGGGGCAAGCGAAGCGAGCCGCGAGTAGGGGGGGGCAAGCGCAGCGAGCAGCGCCGCAGGCAAAAGCACCCACGGCGGGGCGAAGCCCAGTGCTTGTAATACTGTATTTTACTCTTTAACAACAGTTCACAAATTTTGCGTATTTTTCAAATCTAACAAGCACTGGGCTTCGCCCACCACGGCTGCGCCACGGGTGGTTTTGCCTGCGGTGCAGCTCACTTCGCTCGCTCCTCCACCCACCCCCACTTTTCAGAAATGATAACACTTCAAAAATAAAAAGACCCGAAGTGAAGGTCGATTCCAGGCTGATTCCGTGACAATGTATTTTATGTTACAAATGTCAGTTAGATAAGAGTTAACGTCTTCACTATTAACTGGAAGAGACATTGCCCTGTATATTTAGCAGAGATAGGTGTTATCATCATCACTACCCGGTGTGACCTCATGATAAGTGTTAACATCTTCACTATTAAGTGGAAGAGACATTGCCCTTTATATTTAGCAGAGATAAGTATTAACATCTTCACTACCTGGTGTGACATCTGATTGAGGGGAGGGGGTGGGTGGAGGGGTGAGCCGCGAGTGGGGTGGGGGGCGAGCGCAGTGAGCAGCGCTGCAGGCAAAGGCACCCGCTGCGCAGCCGCGGTGGGCAAAGCCCACTTATACTTATTAGATAGATACCAAAAGATTTATCTTGATGGAAGGAATCACTTTAAACAATCCACTGAGAGCAGATGATACTATTAACTTACTCAGCCATCTGGTCTTCACCCATCCATCAATGGGTAGTGAAAATGTTCACTACTGGTTACAACCATATCCTTCCATAAAAATAGGAAGGGTTGGTGTCAGAATGGATTTTTGACTGTAAAACCAAATCAGTCCCATGTTGTTTCTATAGCATAGTGGTCAACTTGCCTTTCAAACTGATAGGTTCTGGAGTTTGTCTCTCAGGCTGGGTGGGGATGGATAGCCCAGCCAAACAGACATCTGATCTAAAATAGTGAAGATGTTTGGGTAAGATGGGAAGAATCCTGTTTAATATTTGATACCAAACTTTCCAACCAGTATCTTTCTCCTTGACTGACAGAACTACCAGCTGAGGAAGGTAAGAGTCTCCTGCAGTTGGTACTGGAACAGTTTGATGACCTCCTAGTGAAGATCCTCCTCATGGCTGCTATTATTTCATTTGTAAGTTATTATTTTTTTAACTCTGTATATATGGTGATGTGTTTTTATATTATTTGATTAATTGGGTTTATGTGTCCTATAGTCAGTAAATACTATAACTGTTTTATACTGAGATATTACAGTTATAATATATTTGCTGCAAAGGATAAAACATACATATACTTAATTAATAGGTTGTGCTGTAAATAATTCTTAACTTGAGTATGCTGCTCATATTGTGTATTTATGGAAATGTTTGTGTTGCAGATTCTGGCATGGTTTGAGGAAGGAGACAAGACTATAACGGCATTCGTGGAGCCATTTGTTATTTTGCTAATTCTAATTGCCAATGCCATCGTAGGAGTGTGGCAGGTATGTAGTTAAAGAAGGAACAAACAAGGAAGAACGGTGTGTTTGTGTGTAAATATACTAAGAAATATGTTATATGTAATCCCAGGTCACAGTTTGGAAAATGGTGGGCTTGGCCAGAGATGAATACAATTTTTTTTTAATATTCTTATTTCATCAGTAGACTTGTGAAAATTGTTTATATGTTGTATCCCCATGTTACTTGTGGCTCAGCTTACCGTCTTGGCTTTCAGGAGCGTAATGCTGAGTCAGCAATTGAGGCGCTGAAGGAGTACGAGCCAGAGATGGGAAAGGTAATCCGGACCAACAAGCAAGGCGTACAGAAGATCAGGGCAAGGGAGATTGTACCAGGAGACATCATTGAGGTGTCTGGTAGGTCATGGTGTTGATGTTATTGATGAACTGGAAAAATCAGAAATACCTGAAATACCTATTGTACTACACAGAAAATATTTATATACCATAAATAATTATATTTTTGTCTCAGGGAAATGGGTTCTTGATTATGGTATATCTTTATGATACTGTAATTATTGTCAGACATTTCTCCTCCTTCCCTATCTGTGGTGTGTGTGTGCAGTTGGTGACAAGATCCCAGCAGACATCCGACTCATAAAAATCTACTCTACTACATTGCGAGTGGACCAGTCCATCCTCACTGGGGAGTCCGTCTCTGTCATCAAACACACCGAAGTTATTCCTGATCCTAAGGCTGTCAATCAGGTCAGTCATATTGTTATCATCATCTTATTCATCCTTATAATATTTGATCATCATTTTGGTCATGGTCTTGTGAGGTGTAATTGGCCAACCCTCATTAATTTAGATAATTTAGATGAACTGGGTAAGGTTGCCCAGTTTTAGACCCCAGCACCCCCTAGTGAAGTATACTCGTATACCCAGAGTAGTCAGTCTTAGAATACTTTGTAAAGACATTAGAATTTGGTTCTGACTTGGGTCCCTTTAAGAGGTATGGTATGTTACAGCAAATAGCCAAATCTGGTTGTGTATTGGTTCATACATTTTTAAGCAAGAGATTCTAGTTGCTTTCCAGTGATACAATAGGTAACCTTTGTGACAAAGATGGGTATTCATTACAAATCTAACACTTGATTTACTGTTCTCACTTATTACAATACCATAGGACATTTGAGGAGCATTTACAAGTGTGTTCAATTTACAAGCAGACAGACAAGGATGGGACCTTAAATGCCCGTGCCATAATACAGGTAAATGGTCCCTTTTATAAGAGAGACCATGAGGATTATATCACTTTATGCTCTGCTGCTCTGTCTCTCAATGTCATGTCCACAATTGTTCTTATTTACTGTCTGTTCCTTTTTTTTTCCTACCACCGGCCTCAAGGTCACGAGTTCCTCTATGACTGCATGTGAGAGAAGCATTTTGTGTTTCTGACTTGGCTCATGTGCTGCTGACTGTCCGTCCACCTTCCACGGTATTGGTGTGAGGGAATGTTTGCTCAGGCTGCCTCTGAGAGCTTTCAAGGGATAGAACACTATATGATTCACTCCAAAGACTTAGCACTCTGCTTTCTGGTTTATTTATGTGAAGGAGGCGTCTCCATCACCTACATAAAAGGTGGTTGTTTGTTGTGGGTGTTTTGGGAGTCTATGTAGCCCTCTAAACATTATAACAAAACAGGATTACAGGACTCTGTAGCCCTTCAATTTGGCCAAAACAAACAATGCTCTTCACCTTCCAGCTTGTCAATTAAGCAAATATGGCTATAACATTGCTCCTTGCTGAAAACTACCTATAGCAGTTGGCCATTGCAGAAGTCAAAATTTCTTACCTAATCACCTCTTGCTCTTTCAACCAGACTGTAATATTGTATATATACTGAGATATTGCTTAACTATGGTGATTCAAGCGTGTACAGATGTTTCCTTGAGCATTTACCTCTTCATTGCTTCACTTTCTTTGTGTACATGTGTTAGAATTTACACAGCCTTCTCATTATATTGCCACACATTCATTATATGCTAAGTAAACCTTAATAACCAAAGGGCATGTTACGTTTATATTATTATAGTTATTATTATTGTTATTACCAGCATGGTGAATAATCATTCAATATTCTAGTCTCAGTATTTTGAATATCTAGAATTTTTTCATTCAATAGTTTCCTAATTAATTTATTACTGTACATTGCTTTTTTAATGTTGAATGATTTTGAACATTATTAATTTAACGACGACTTTTGGCTATTACAAAATTATTTATTGTACACCTTAGTCTCATATAGAACGTCCAATAGGTCAATAGAAGACGTTTTATGTGAAATCGTTCTATGTGACACACGTAACCTATGGGGAAAAATTACAATTGGTCGATCAATCACCAAAATTGTCCCTGAAATTAACATAAAATACATCTCCTTTCTCTGTCCGAGAAATAACTTCCTTCTTTATATCGAAGGATATGGTCTTCCGTTTTGTAAATGCACGACCTGGCATGACTGAGCATTGAAGCTGGTGGTTAACTCGTAATCACTAAAAATGAGCGAGTCACACACAACACAGGCTAGGGTGAATGGAGACTGAGGGTAGGGGGAAGGAGATGGAACACACTCACCCACACTGTGCAGACACCAATGATATAATTTCTTGGCACATTCATTATGATTTCACTTGTTTTGTATAAGAACTCCTCGGATTGGCTTCACTTATTTTCACCACCCGTTCTATACAGATAAAATTGTTTTGTAAAATAATTTAAAGCTTATAATTTGGTCACTCGTTCTATACAAGAATCATTCTATGTGAAGACATTCTATATGAGACCAAGGTGTATTCCAGTGACTACTTTGGCTTACTTAAAATATATATATATTTCAGTAACCAGTTATGGGTATTTAAATTATTACAGTTCTTTTAATATACTATTAATGATATTAATATCTTTGCCTTACTTAACTTATTCAGGCTGTGGACATATCAGTTGGAATATGTGTGTGTTATCGAACTCTATCACTAATCACTATGATTTTGGTGTTAAGAAATCAAGAAAATTTTGCTTGCTTGCCAACCACAACATATACTTCTTTCTTTCTAATCTCTTCTACTTGATTTTACTATGCGCCCATTTTACTGCATATATATAAAAACAGAAAAATAAAAATTGACATGATTGAAGGAAAATAATAAGTACGGTACAGTATGCAAGAAAATAAAAAAATATTGTAGATAGGAATAGAGTAAACTACAGTACAGAATGTTAATGTTGGCAAGCCACTCTTTAAATTTCTTGTTCATATTGAAATTTTTTGTGTGGTGACTTGTTTTTATTCCCCTTCAGGACAAGAAGAACATCCTCTTTTCGGGTACCAACGTTGCCACCGGGAAGGCTCTCGGCATTGTGGTGGGGACAGGACTCGGCACTGCCATTGGTGAGTCACAATCTTGGGTACTTTATGGCACAGTGTATGTATGGATCTTTGGTACAGTGTGGGACAGAGTGTAGAAGGATCTTTGATACAGTGTGAGATGTCATTAGCTTGATCTTATCTATGTGATATGGTAAAAAGTGTAAGAATGAAGAGAGAGGAGTCACTGTGAGGCTATGAAAGGTGTATGGAAATGACATTTTGATCATTTGATGAATGAAGGGATGGGAGGGGAGGTGGTAGTGACATGCATGGGGATATATGAAGGTGGTAGGAGACAGGGTGTGCAGGAAGAGCTAGGGAAGGAAAAGGTCAGGAAAGCAATAGGAAAGTTGAAGATGGGAAAGGCCCTGGGGATAGATCGGATAACTGCAGAAATGTTGAAATGTGGAGGGGAGGTAGTGTTGGAGAGGATGTTGCTTATATGCACATTAGCTTGGAGGTAGGGAGAGGTGCCAGAGGATTGTAGGAGAGCCATTATTGTGCCTCTATATAAGGGGAATGGGATGAGAGATGTGTGAGTGAAAAGGCAATTGGTATTGAGTGTCGGATGGTTGAGAGAGTAAAGTGTAATACATTGAGGTGGTTTGGACATGTGGAGAGAATGCAAGATGTGGAGTTTGCAAAGGTGTATGGAAGTGAAGTTGTGGGACCTGGTGTGAGAGATAGACCTCCGGTTAGATGGCAGAACAGAGTGGAAGTGTATGTGAGGGAGAGAAACATGAGGGGTAGAGGAGGGCTTGACCAAGTAAGGAGGGGGTGTTGGAACAGGGAAAACTGGAGACTCTGCCATGGCTACCTCCTTCGGGAGAGTTCCAGGAGGAAATGAGGCGTCAGAGCTATAGATATATAGATAGATAGATAGTACAGTATATGGTTAAAAAATGCTGTCGTCCATGTTCCCCTCATCTTAAACCCAACAGCCTGTACGAAGCCTTATACTTTTATTGGTTTCTCCTAGATCTCTTTCAAAGAGGTTGTATTTAGACATTTAAGATGAGTAAGGTGTGGGCATGATGTTGAGTTTGTATGTTGTATAATGTGAAGGAAAGATTTAATAATTATATTTTGTCTGCAATATATGCTATATTTCTATCTTGCCCCACAGGACGTATCCGTACTGAGATGGTAGAAACTGAGGACATTAAGACTCCACTGCAGCAAAAACTTGATGAATTTGGTGAGCAACTGTCCAAAGTCATTTCTGTCATCTGTGTTGCTGTGTGGGCCATCAACATTGGCCACTTCAATGACCCTGCCCATGGTGGTTCCTGGATCAAGGGTGCCATCTACTACTTCAAGATTGCTGTGGCTTTGGCTGTGGCTGCTATCCCTGAGGGTCTTCCTGCCGTCATCACCACTTGTCTTGCCCTCGGTACCCGTCGTATGGCAAAGAAGAATGCCATTGTGAGGTCTCTACCCTCTGTGGAAACTTTGGGATGTACCTCTGTCATTTGTTCTGACAAGACTGGCACTCTCACCACCAACCAGATGTCTGTCTCACGTATGTTCATTGTTGACAGGGTTGAGGGAAATGAGTGCAGTCTGCTTGAGTTTGAGATCACTGGCTCCACCTATGAACCCATTGGAGACATCTTCCTTAACAGAAACAGAGTTAATGGCTCAGATTTTACTGGACTAGAGGAGCTGTCCACAATATCCTGCCTTTGTAATGACTCTTCTATTGACTACAATGAATTCAAGAATGTTTTTGAGAGAGTTGGTGAAGCTACCGAAACTGCCCTCATAGTGCTAGCAGAGAAAATCAACCCATATTCTCTATCTAAGGTAGGAATCCCTCGCCGGTCTGCCGGCACCATCTGCAAACAGGATATGGAGACCAAGTGGAAGAAGGAGTTCACCCTGGAGTTCTCCCGTGACCGCAAGTCCATGTCCTCCTTCTGCACTCCTCTCAAGTCCACCAGACTGGGTACTGGCTCCAAGATGTTCTGCAAGGGTGCACCAGAAGGCATACTGGAAAGGTGTAGCTTTGTCCGAGTTGGTACACAAAAGGTTCCCTTGACACCTGGTGCCAAAGAGAAGATCCTGACAGTGACAAAGATGTATGGGAGCGGGCGTGACACTCTCCGTTGTCTGGCCCTGGCTACCATTGATGATCCTCAGACTCCTGAACAGATGGACCTCACTGACTCAGCAAAGTTCCATCAGTATGAGAATAACATGACCTTTGTTGGTGTAGTAGGAATGCTGGACCCTCCCAGGAAAGAAGTGCGTGATGCAATCAAAAGGTGTCGTGACGCTGGCATCCGTGTTATTGTCATCACCGGAGACAACAAGGCAACAGCTGAGGCCATTTGCCGCCGCATTGGTGTGTTCGGAGAGAATGAGGACATTACTGGACTTTCCTATTCTGGCCGGGAATTTGATGAACTTACTGTGGCTGAGCAGAGGGATGCTTGCATGAGGGCCAGGCTTTTCTCCCGTGTGGAGCCATTCCACAAATCAAAGATTATAGAGTACATGCAGAATGAGAATGAAATCTCTGCCATGACTGGTGATGGTGTTAATGATGCTCCTGCCCTCAAGAAGGCTGAGATTGGTATTGCCATGGGTTCAGGAACCTCAGTGGCCAAGAGTGCATCAGACATGGTGTTGGCAGATGACAACTTCTCTTCCATTGTGGCAGCCGTTGAGGAAGGCCGAGCCATCTACAACAACATGAAGCAGTTCATCCGTTATCTCATTTCTTCCAACATTGGTGAGGTGGTGTCCATCTTCCTGACTGCTGCCCTTGGCTTGCCTGAGGCTCTCATCCCTGTCCAGCTTCTATGGGTCAACCTTGTGACTGATGGTCCACCTGCAACAGCCCTAGGTTTCAACCCTCCTGATGTTGACATTATGCTTCACAAGCCACGTAAGGGTAATGAGACCCTCATCTCCGGCTGGCTGTTTGTTCGCTACATGGCCATTGGTACATACGTTGGTGTGGCCACAGTGTTTGCTGCCACGTGGTGGTTCATGTATGACCCTACCGGACCCCAGGTCACTTTCTACCAGCTGACCCACCATTTGTCTTGCCCCAATGATCCTGCAAACTTCGAGGGGTTGGATTGTGTTATCTTCAGTCACACTGCTCCCATGACCATGGCGCTCTCCGTCCTTGTCACCATTGAGATGCTTAATGCACTAAACAGGTCAGCCATTATCATTCATCCTTATACTGTATATATGCATATAAAAGGCAATTTTTTACACACCCTATTTGCTTGCTGAAGCCCTCCCCTGTCACTCACATTTCTCTACCTCACATACTCCCATCCTGTTCACCCATCTAACTGAGAGTCTGCCTCTCACTTCCATACACCTTATTAGTAAACTCTCTATCATGCCCTTTAGGATGGTTATAAAGATCCCCAGTAAAACCTTGCCAAATGAGGTGGGGATGGAATTATTATACTCTTCCATCTTGCCTAGTCCTTGTGGGAAAGTTTCTGTAACCCATAAAGGGAAAGGCATCAATCCACATCAGTGAATGACAGGTATATGTACAGTCGTGGTCAAAAATAATCATACATATAGGGGTAACTCACGTAAGAGTTTGGCGACTTCTCTCTGTTCCTTAGCTGATAAACTTTCCCATAAATAGGTTAATTACCATGTTTTAATTTTATACAAGCAGATACAAACTACTTAAAACAAAAATATCATATGTGAACGTGAAAACATTAGACAGCAAATTGTTTGAGATACCCGTATGTGGATGATTATTATTGACCACGACTGTATGTCCGTATATTGAAATAGAAATTGTACCTGATTTTTCCTGTTTTTTGTGTCTCTTGCAGCCTGTCTGAAAACCAGTCACTGGTGGTGATGCCACCCTGGGACAACATCTGGCTCCTCCTGGCCATGGCTCTCTCAATGATTCTCCACTTCTTCATCCTCTACATCAAATTCTTTGCTGTGAGTACTAACATTTATCTATCCAGACATTTTATTATGTTATATGAGTTAGGTTTTACCAAGAAAGATTAAGAATTATATACCGTAAAACTTCCTAACTTCGGACTGTGCCATAACTTCGGACATTTCGCGAAAAAATGTAATAAATCAACTGTACTGGAAGAGAGTGCTATATTTGCAAAAAATAACGATGGTGTTTGTTAGGGGAATGTTCAAAGATTGTTATATATAAATTCTATTACAATAGCTTGAATAAGTGTGGGTGAAAATATTAGACAAATGCAATGAAAAAAAAAGTCTGCATCTTTTAACCCTGCAAAATTTTGTTCACACGGAACAAAGAGTTTCAGTTGTAAGAACATGAATGGTACGATTATACATGGACACTCTGTAAGTGCTAAGCAGTAAACAAATTTAAAATATATGCATGCATAACTGTGTTATGATTTTTTAATGAATATTTCTATATTTTACAGAAAAAAGTCCCATACTTCGAGACAGACAAATTAATATGGTACCGGTGTTTGACCGCAAGCAAAAGATTATTTTTGATGTAGATGTAAACCTTTGGCCTAAGTACAGTAATGATACCAGTACCCAAATAATATGTGATATAGTTCTGTAAGATTGTCAGTACTACCAGTACCAAAGATATTGCCTGTAAGGTGCTACAGTATCGTGCCTTAACCAGTAATGAGTTTTATTTTTATGAAAAAAGTTATATTAGTTATTTAGTTATGGTATGTTTGTGTCATTAGTACCTGGAATTACAGTATATTATTATGTATTTTTAACCTTATGTAGGTCCTATTATGTTATTTCAGTATACATTTGTTGAGTCAGTGAGGTAGCAACTTGATACAGTATTTAGGTGAAGTTTTTTATTTTAACCCCTGCAGACCAGGAGGGGTGGTCCTTGCCTCCACATTTCTACCCTGCTGCTAGCGTCAAAATTCCTCGATTTGCCCTATATTCACAATGCTCACACTCTTAACCTATATAGTGTACTGACTTCAAAATTGTTCCATCCTTACCTTCAACTCTTCCTCTTTCCAATGGTACCATCGGGAGGGCTGTACGATGAATAGTTGTGGAGATAGGGCGAGTTGAAGTGAACCATGTTTGTGCGCGAGACAGGGGTGTGTCTGTGTGTATGCGTGAGTGCGGTGTGACTGCGGCATGGGAGTTCAGTTTCCCGCCTAAGTCCCTTGTCAACTCACTCATATTACTACTATTATGTATCGTATGTCATGATTTCAACACTAAAAATAGTATGAACACTTGTAGGAATATATCATCGTGTAACTGTCACTTAGAAAATGATAAACAAACCGACTTGTACCGTAGGAAACACGTATATTTACTATCAATTGTGCCTGTATGGGTGTGTTTTGTGGTGTTATTTTCTTATTACTACCCCATTATATATCGTGTGTCAAGATCTATACACTAAATAATAATTTGTAACCTTGTAGGAATATCATGGTGTCACTCACGTACATATATTCACTACGGTATTGTCTTACGATCGTTAGAGCACAAATTCGGACAAGGGCAATTACTTAAAAATCGCCCAGCCATCGTGGGGTCCCAGAATCGACTGAGTGGGTAGCGGATCGATATTGTGAGTGTATTTTCTCGCCCAACGACAAGAAAAACTAGCCGTACAGGGCGCTAAATCGCTGTGACTGTAGGTGCTGTTACCCGGTTCCTTACGTACGACGCTCTATCACGTCAACCGGTCTTTAGGGGTTAAAGAAGGTCACTTCCTCTTCCGATTTTGTTTATATATTTTTTTTCAGCTAGAAATGTTTTTTAATAGTTCTTAGTTAGATCTATGCCAAGAAAACCTCACTACAATGTGATATGATGCAACTTATTGTGATCTCAATTTATGTGCTTAAAAAAGAAGCTATTTTTGGATATATCTCTATATATGTGTAACTCGGGCCATGAATGCGGCAATATATTTTTTACATTAAAAAAAAACTCCTCAGGTGTCCGAGGTTCAGCCAGTGTGTCTAGAGATCGATACTGTTAACCATTCTCATATTTAAAAGGAAAATATAACCCTGTCCGAAGTTAGGACATTTCTGCCTAACTTCGGACACTTAAAAATTGGAAAAAAAAGTGCGAAATTTGCGTGCTTAATTTTTTTTATTATATGGATTTAGTAGATATTCTACCTGGCTACCACATGACACTAACAGGAATAAAATTGCACCATTATTAACAGAGTTATTCACTATAACATGTAAAATATGTCCGAAGTTTGGGAGTTTTACGGTAGTTCATTGTTTTAAATACAGTAGCAGAAGGCAGTCACCTTAGACTACATAGTATAATAATAATATGGTTCCATTAAGTCTGCTTCTTGGCTTTTGTCCTTTCCCTCCTCTGTGTTATAAAGAGTGTACTGTTAAGGGTAGGTGTATAGTGATTTATAAATGCTTTTCATTTGTTTCAGCACCAATTACCTCTTAGGCAGCAAGAATTTCACTCACAAAATTTCAGCATATTAAACATTACCCTTCCACTTCCAAGATTTCAGTATATTATTCATTACCCTTTGCCTCCCTCAGGTTGTGTTCCAAGTGCAGCCGCTGTCAGTTGCACAATGGATGGCAGTGCTCAAGATCTCCTTCCCGGTGATCTTGTTAGACGAGACCTTCAAGCACTTTGCCCGCAAGAACACCGCAGGAGAGAACCCTATCTTCTCCTGCCACTGGGTTCTACTGGCCTGGGGTGTCTATTTTGCCCTCATCAAGATGTATTTCTTTTAACCCCAAGATGTGTTAATACAATCGGGTGTCTTGTCTGTTTAACGAGTCATTGTGAGGCGAGTGTGCTTCACGTCAGTTGTGTGTTTTCCTGCAGTTGATGGTAAATGTCCCATCAACCACAGAAAAACATACTGCAATTCATTTTTTCTTCATCTGAGGGCAGTGCTGAGGTGGGTGTACCTTGGCATCCCATTTTTATCGATACCGTACACTTCACAAGCAGTGGAATAAGGCTGTTTGGCTGTTGCCATCATGTTTTATGCCTATACTCATCCCAGTGCATCATGTCAGTGGAAAACAAATGTTAATATATTGAATTGACAAGGCGATGGTATATTTGTGTTATATAGAAACCATTGGTATTTAGCATTCTACAGTTTTAAATAACTTATACCTTGAGCTCTCATAGTGTGCAGAGTATGTACAGTGTGAGGACTTAGTGGGTGTCCACTTGAGATTTTTTATGAGTTCAAAATAATGAAATGATATTGATGCAAAAGTTACTTGTATTTTCAATCAGTAGAGTTTATGATAAGTCTTAGAAATAGGTGGAAAAGTTTCTTCACTCTCCAGTTTCATAGATTGACAGAATGCTGTTAATTGGGGTCACAGATGAAAAAAACATCATTCCAACAGTTTGACATTGATGAGTGGTATCAGGAGCATACAGTTTGAGTTGCAAGGAGTGAATTTGCCCCAGGAGGCATTATGTTTAGTTGTAAGGAGTGCCCTGTTATGAGATCTAGACTGGGATGTTTGGTAAAGGACTGATGTTATCATTAATATACTAATTGGTTTGTGATATTTCCAGTTATGGTATTACATGTATATAGCTTCTTGAATGTTTTGTATGCACAAAGGTGCACACATGATAGACATACACACAAACAAAAGAAAATGCACTTGCACACACACACACTCACCAAGATGTACAGGAAGAGGCACACACTGATAGAAGGGACATGTACAGTACCACCTTTGTACCAAATGCCCTATATGGCTTGGTACTGTAGTAGTTTTTTTTTCCACATTATCATACTATTTTTCACATTATTGTATTGTATTGATAGAAGGGACAGGCAGTGGTAATGATACAGGCACAAGTAAACAGGATGACGCTGGTGAATGGATATATACATTCACTCAAAACAATATCCTCACCATTCCATACCATTCCATGCTTAAGCATATGACAACCAACATTTTTTTTTTTTTTTACATCTCAAACCGTACTGTTCACGTCCACTTCCATTGAACCCCTCCTTAATTATACTTTTTTTGAGTAATTTTATGCTGGGATGCAAAGCCATTGGCAGTGATTGTGTACAGTACTTGTCTCCATTCCAGAGAGTAAGTGTGAAGGGGGTAATTTCTTGTGTGGTCAAATTGGGGTCGACTGATTTTCCTCCAAACTATGACTGACAGGAAACATACTCCTTCAGTGTGTGAATAGGAGATTTGTTTTGTGGCACAGTTTGGTGGAATTGATTGGCCTCCAATTTAACCACAAGAGATACTGCCTTAAAGAAAACACTCCACTGTGATGGCTTCAAATGACACTCCACAAGACATTCCAGATATTTTAAAATTATTATTTCTTCTATAACCCTCAGACAGAATTGTTTTTAACCTTCAGTAATTTTACAATCCAGCAACAAAATGATTTGGTTTTAGTCAGTTCAACTCACTGTACATCTATTATAATTATCCAAGTGTTGACATAGAATGCACTTAAAATATACAGTGCAGAATGTGATGTAACCAATGAACTTAGTACAAGGTGTAAATTATCTGACATCAGGCCATCTGGGGTAGAAAGCTCTGAGAATATACAGTACTGTACATTGATTACGTGAAAACAAGAGTGACGTACGGCAGTCAGGTTCTTACTCAGCAGTTGTAAACTTATTCTATTTTCACTGGTAAAAATGGAGGGTGAGGGGATCTGTCACAAAATTTACATTAATGGATAAACGGAGTTTGAGACTTCTTGGCTGATAAATTGTATAAATTCTTTTTAGCAAGTTCTGACAAGAGTGCATTTCCTAAGTTGGTAAAAATACAGCAAACCCTCATTGCATTTCAGTGCTTCAATTGTAAATTTGGTGTAAAAGAAGAGATTGCACTAATAATTTATTTAAAAAATTATAATGGTGATGAAAGTCAGTGAAAGCACTTGTACAGTAGTTGTAAAGGAACCCAACTAGTGCATCTTTGCCAGATTAATAAAAAATATAAACTGTAGTAATATTGAGGTCAAGTAGCGAATTCTTGGTGTTTTTATTATTCAGAATTATGTCTGCCATTTAGATGCATACTTTGTCAATTGTACACCAAAACTGGTCAAATGGCTTTATTTTTCAGAGATTTTTGTACCATTTTTGTAAGTTTTAATGTAACCTTCCAGTATGCCATGACTTGCATTTATAGAATACAAAATTGGAAGGAATGAAATACCATGAAGAAAAGAAAATTGAGCCGGGGGAAATAAAAATATATAAAATGACAAATTGGACATTTGTATTTTCAACTAGCACCAACAATTAGCAATGAGACCCATTGTGTAGTTCAAGACCTTGTTGCACTTTTGATATGACTTTTGGAAGGTGTGATGTGTGTATTTTTCTTTCTTATATCTTTATGTGAAGTTTTGATGTTAAGAATAAGGAATGCACACAGTAACATTGCTAACATACTGTAGATAATTTATTAATTTATATTCGGGGCTGCTTGGCCAGACAGCTTGAGGAACTTCAACAACAACAACATACTGTAGACTCGTGTAGAGGTAGTGGTGGCCGTCTGTGAGAGATAAAGGAGCGCTTCACTTTAGGGCATTTCATCCCATTTTCTCGTGTCAAAATGTCCACTTTTCATTACCACAATATGAGAGTACGGTCAACAAGGGGACAACAGGAAGATGGAACTTGTTGGGTGACAGGACCTGAACCACTCCCTCTCCATTCCTCAACTGTCACTCCCTTTCCATTCCTCAATTATCCCTCCTTTCCTTCAATTTCCTTTGTGCTTGCTCTCCTTTCTCTCTGTCTCCTTCCATGTGCAACAGGGTCTTTGAGGCCGAACACTATGTTTCATTCTTCCTCTTCTCTTCATAAAGGTGACAGTTGTGATAAGGGCAAGTGACATAAAAACATTTTAGTACAGCCAAGGTCACATAAGTTTCATCTCACCATCTGCTTTTTGTTTGGTCATAGCTAGTTATTTGATAGATCCTGCATTTTGGAAAGGAAAATTTAAATGTTTATACTGCAATTGTGTTCATTCGTATACAGTAAGTTCATGAAAATCCCCACAACTTTTAATGTGAGGGAATATAATAGAACAAGTGTGACAACTTTTGCCTGCGACTGTTCATATGAATTTCCTCATAGATTTTTTTGAAGAGGGCAATTTTGTATACATTTAGATTGAATTATACAGATAATATTTTTTTTCGAGATAGAAAGAGGATATTATAATGTGACTGCTTTACTTTTCACTGTTGGGAAAGCAGTGACACTGAGAATGAAAAATCAAATCTGTCTGGCCAATATAATAATGTCCTGATAATTTCACTTCTTTCCATAATTTGTTTGACTTTTTAAGGACTGTAGAATTAAGGTGTGAAGATTTATCCGTTTCAATATAAGTCTCTTGCAACGTGCATCGGAACTCGCACTAATGGCCGTGTGCAAGAATATCCACGGTGTTGACGATGCCACTATACCTGTGTTTAGGGAGCCATTGTACCATTACCATGCCTTCGTCAACACCATCAATGTTCTTGGATACGTCGCCAAGTCACCACATTATCTGTTGCGTTTCAGGGAGATGCATAATTATATTAGTGTCGGTCAATGTAATCACTGGCATAGTATTAAGAATTTTGAATAATACATATACAGTATATAAATATAATATGATATATATATATAAGGTTGGCTTGAGGTAGAGGTGTAGCTACTGTACTGTCCATTTTCTCAACAGACTGGTAGTGTGACCAATACTGTAAAGGGAAGTCATCAAGGTGTATTCCTTCCCTCTCATCCTCCTTCCTTCTGCCCTTCCTCTGCTTCTCCCTTCCTTTATTCATCTCTTCCTTTCTTTCTTCCATCCTCTCCCTCCCTCCCTTCCTGTCCTCCCCAATTTCCTTCTTGCAGTCCCTCTCTACTTTTTATTCAGTACTGTACCTCTCTCTCTTTTCTCTTCTGTATCATCTGTGCATATTTACAGTCACTCACACACAGAAGAAAGAACTTAGGGGTTTCACTGATTTTACTACCTTTCACTCCCACCTTTAAGTTTTTCTTTGGTATATTCAATTTCATTTTCATTTCATCTGTTTTTCTATGATTCCAGCCTTCTGAGGTATTGGGCCCAGTATATGAAGCCACACTGTTCTTTCTATCTCATTCCACTTACAAGATAATCAAGATGTTTCCCGTGAGTTTGGACAATACTGTACTGTAGATTCCATGACCTTACCTTAGCTGCTCATTCATGGAGAGCATTCCATCTCAGTTTTTCTTAGGCATTCCCTCCTTGTGGGTAAAGAATTTGAAGATCAAGAAAGTTGACCACACTCAGCCTGGAAGACTCTGTAACACAAGGGAGAAGGAGATAGAGAGGAGGGAGAGCAGCAAGCAAAGGGGAAATAGAAAGAAAAGAACAACACCGTATGAGGAGGTGCCTGTATACGGTGTTGTTCAGTGTCATAGAATAAATTGGAGAGTTAAGTAGATTCCAATTTTCCAAGACCACCACCATCACAGGTTTCTCAAGGAAATACAAACGGAAAACCAACAATGTTCTGGCACTGAAAAAATGGAGTAAGTTCCGGTTTTGTTTCTCATTTGAGCTTGCACACTTGAAGCACAAAATTAGGTCAGTACAGAAGGACACCTCTGCTGCCGGGTTAAGGTTGAACATGTCCAACTCTCCATAACATTATCATTTTGTACATAAGCATTTTTAAGTGTATGGCATTGTTATTATAGTTTAAGCAGGTAAACAAATAGCAGGCTGAATGATGATAAAATATGAGAGGAAAATGTGGCATTGAGGATTTAGTCGGCTTTATTTAATTAATTGTTTGATGTTGATGCCATGGAGACTGTTTATATATGAATATGTATGTTTCATGTACAGAATGGATGAAGATCATTCTTATTGTCATCGCGTATTATGGTTGCTAATGTATTAACGGCTATGCTCTACCATACTGTCAAAAGGGATGACTTTGGACCAGGAGCCACAGACACCATTATCAAAAGCATTTTACCTGTACTTTTTATTTCTATATTATTATTAATAATATTAATATAATTATTACAGTATTTCTTATACCATGACTGTCTTTCCTTCAATTTGCCGGACTCCTGTATTAATCCAGACAATCCATTATCGAGATTTAATTACTTATAGCCATGAAAGGCTTTTACTGCACCGTACTAAAATAAAGTTATGGAATTATTTTGAGTTATATACACACACACGGGATGACATCGAGTACTGTACTGTCATCCTCTTACTCTATAAACTTTGGTATACCTCCATTTTCTTGTCCCACTTCAGTACCAAGTGCCCCATATATCTTGGTACTTGCGTTGCTTCATTGAACCGACTTTACCGCCTGTCTGAGGTCGTCCAGCTCCTGAAGTTCATCCCGTTTGTAGGTACAGTAGAGCAAATCATAATTTTTCTCTGTGTTTAGATGAGGTTAGTGGACACCCATGTATAGCAACTCATTTCTTTTTTATTTTCTTTGTGTTTCTATGAAAGGTAGTGGACACCAATTCTGAATATGACCCTCAGTGGAACATTCCCAGTATATACAGTACACATAATCATGAGGGATATATATAATGTATTTTACCTCTTTAGATGAAACCATTTTTTAGGCTAGATGAGGATCCCTGATGTAACAGCAATAGAAGGTTATTATACTATTGCATACCTCTGGTTAGATTTATATGTAATACAGTATACAGTACATATTATAATAGAATACCATTGTAGACTCTCTTTATCTGCTCCTCCTAAGTGTCGGATTAGTTACCTGTCTGTTATTGATTATTGCTGCCATTTTCAATCGGAGATAATTCCGGGCAAAGTTCCCCAAAACACTGAAATGTATTGAAACTGTATAGTACAGAGGAATCCAACACCACAACTGTATATCTGTTCCCTTCAACAAGTGTACTAGATAATTCATGGACTCTGACATTTGTCACTCCAATTTACTGTACTGTAGCCTTACTTGTGAAAATTTATTTGTGGTTCATAGATGAATAAAGTAGTTACATCACTGGGCTGTAAGTCATTGGTAACAGCAAAATACTTGTGGAAATTCAATTGCAGATCATGGAGAATGGATTTATTTTCTTGTTTTGTTCCATGTGCCAATTCTCCCTTTGTCGGTTTTCATTTCCTTGTTATAGTAGTCGAAGAAGTGGACTGTTGGATAGTCGTGTGGTCCCAGTATTACAGGGTTCATATTCTTTTGCTGTAAAGTTTCTGGTCTGTTATACTTTTGTTCAGCGGTGGCGTAAGATACAGTATTTGTCCCATTTCTTATGCAATCAGTAAGAGAGTGGGTGGGCACCTGTAGTCACATCCTGTCATGGTTCATCTGGTGGAAATTGGATATGATGATAGAATTATGGCTTTCCCTTTTAATTAGATAATTTGCTACTATACAGTACAGTATCTGATTTTCAGCCTTCTCAGTTTTGAGATTTTGATACAATACAGTACAGTACTCTCTTTAATTTTTGTATTTCAATATTTGTCAGCTAACACATTTTCTCGACTGGTGTCTCATGTACCTTTAAACAACCCTCATTCACTATACAGTGTTTTATTTGTGTCCAAGTCTACGGTCATTTTTAACAATGGCTACTGGCATACGGCTCCTTACCTCTCACCATCTCCAATACTGACCTTCCTCCATTCCTCCCTTTCCGTCACCCAACATTCATCGTATAATATCTTCTCCACTCACAGTAATCTACCTCGAGTCATCATCAGTGTTGTGCCAAGTGTTTGAGTGTTCGTAGAAGAGTGTGGTGGTGCTGTGTAAGTGTTTGTGGAGTCATTAATAAAAGTGTGGGGAGTGTGATCTTGGGGTCATGTGGTGGTGCTGTGCATGTAAGTGTTTGTAGTGTCATTCATGCAAGTGTGGGGAGTGATTGTGTCAGCCAGGTGCGGTGCTGGTGGTGATGATAATAAAGGTGCTATAAGCCCAAGTATATAAGAAAAACTTTGGTTGTAGAGGTGAAATTTGTCATCTTGAGAAGGGGTACAAGGAAGACCAAAGCAAAAATATTAACTCTATGGTGAATGCGAGACCAAATACATAGCCAGATTTGGTAAGTGAAATGCCGGAAAAAAGTAATTTATGCTCTTCCTATTGTTTTGTTTATTTTGGGTATTTACATTACCTCTATGATGTTAGATACTGTACTGCAATGAATGCACATATTAATCTCTCAAAACAAATTGTTATTTTTCTTACATACAGTGTGGGGTGGTGGACCAAGGCAAGGAACATATCCCATTGAACCCATGTTATTTCATCTGGTTATTCGATTGATCAGTATATAATTGGTGTTGAAGGAGTGTCCAACCCCATTAAGTAAGTAAGAAGGGAAGGTCGTAGAGATAACTGCTAAGAATTGCACTCCAGATACAAGACTAATATAGGATGTTGGCACAGACGTTTAAAGCACTTGACTTTGACTTTCATTATTGTCACACATTGAGTCTGTTGTGTTGGGATTGCCTTTGGGTCATCATGCAAGGACAGTACAGCTACTCCCAAGTTTATCTTCAACCGTCTCTCCTGTACGTCCTTATGTTTCCATCGTGCTGGCAGTCCCTTCTCTCTATCTTTTTCTCCATTGGTGCTACAGGGTCCTCCAGGCCTATGATAGTGCTGTCTTCTTTCTTCCTCTTCACTTCATCCATGCTGCTCCAAGCGTCATATTTAGGTTTGCATCTTGTCTGAACCATTCCTTCATGTACACCAAACAAATACTGTATAATTCCAAGTGTAGTGTAGTGGTATATTCTAATCTTTTTAATCTTTGATACTATAGTAGTGTAATATTTCTACTCTAGTCTGTCATTAACTTATAGTTGGCACGTAAGGTTTCTCTTGTAAGTAAGTGAGGAGAGAGTAAAATAAGGGACACTGTTTCTGTATATTGTATTTACTTGTTGGATTATTCTGTCGTCCTTTTAAGTGAAGCACTGTAATGGTTTTCAAGTTGATGTGATCATTAAGTGATACACTGCAATAGGACCATTACAGGACTTAGTATTAAATGAGGTGTAGGAAGTCCTTGCGGCAACTAACTAACTAACTAACTAATAACTAACTAACTGTACTGTACTGGAGAATTCACACTTGCAACGACGATGAACTTAATCAAAATTCCCACATTTCTAGACGTCAAATTTGCTCTTTATATTACAGTACATACATATAGACACACTCAACTTCCTGTGTTTTGAAGATCTCGAAAAAAAAAATAGGATGCAGGATAATACAGTACTACAGTTGCCCGGCAGTTGCAATTACAATCCTTCCTGTTTCCTCATCCAGTCCTTCCTTATTCCTCACATCCAATCCTTCCCATTTCCTCATATACAATCCTTCCCATTTCCTCATACAATCCTTCCCATTTCCTCATCCAATCCTTCCCATTTCCTCATATCCAATCCTTCACATTTCCTCATCCAATCCATCCTGTCTCCTCGCATCCAATCCTTACTGTCTCCTCATATCCAATCCTTCCCATTTCCTCATATCCAATCCTTACTGTCTCCTCATATCCAATCCTTCCTATCTCCTCATCCAATCCTTCCCCTAATAAGTACTGAGATTATGGGCGGTAATCAAGAACATCCGTCGTGTATACAATGGTGTGGTACCATACGACGACGTCTCTGTTAATTGTTTGTCTATGGAGCCATCGTACCGGTACCACACCATCGTATACACCAAGGCCAATATATATCTTGAATGATGGATTGACTTGATCGTGTGTTCTGTCTTCTCTGTTGCAAGGATTGTTTGTTTGTTAAATTTGTTTGTGTGTTTGCTTGATTGTATTTTTTTCTCTGCAGCAGCTTTCCAGTCTTCTGTAACAATGAATTTGGTTTGTATCTTCAGGATTTTTTTTTTTTTTTTGTATGTATTTATTCCCTCTTTTTCTATATTATATGTAAACCTGATCTACTAAGTGTGTTCATTTGTACCCAAGTTATAGCAAGTGGTATAATAGTGTTAATGAAGATATTATATATACTGTAGTTAATTAAGGAGGAAGTTTTGTGTTGGTAAATCTGAAGAGTAACTATAATTTCTCCAATGAAACAAATGATTCGAAACTTCAATAACCCAGCTGGATACAAATTTTGGATTGCGAGTGTACATGAAGTGTTATGATTGGTCGCCTCCGTCACCACCACCAACAACAACAACCAATCAAAAGAAAGAACGTCCATGGTCGCTATTATTTTGATGTCTGTAGTCGCCATAGTGCTACATTATATTGTTTGTTAATACGTTAAGCTGTCTGTCTCACTCGGGGTGCTGAAATTCATAATATCTAATAATTCTAATAAGTTATCCTTCAAGAAGTACTGATTGAGGCGACACAACTTTTATCGCCGACTGTACACTATGGTATATACTGTATCTTTTTTAAAGTTGGCTGGAGATTTTTTTCTTTCATTTACATTGTGTGTGGCATTATTAACTCGACCCACAATGGAAGGCATCCTTAATTTTAAAATGTTACCTGTAGCTGCATAAAATATCTCCCCCTGAAATCATTGTGGCATTGTTTACCCCAGCAGGTCGTGTCCTTAATTAATTCAAGTCAACACAGGAAGGAGGAACGTAATTATAAGGGAGATGTCCTTCGAATCCCTTGGTCCATTTATTGTTACATTATGGTGTACCGGGTTGATAACGAGACAATGTGAGGTTCATATTCCATGACTTCCGGTTTGTGGTTTGTGAAAATGAACCTCACACTGTTTCGTTACCAACTCGAAACACCAGTGTGTCCGATCGTTCTGCATATCTTTAACACTGTCTTCGCCTTCCTGGCAGCCAAGGGGGTAACAACACTTTAATGGTGTGCGACTGTAGACCACTGGGGATCTTAAGGGGCACAATAATTTTTTTTCTTTCTTTTTCTATACTTCAACCTCGGGGCTGTAGGCTATCAGTAGCCCGTGACTCTTACGAGGCCCCGAGATTACTGGGTGTCGCACCAGATGAGACAGTGGAGCTTCGTGGTGATGTTGGTACTGTAGCTTCTCCTGTCCCACTAGATGTCGACACCTTATTTATACACATAACTATCAGGGGAGAGCAGCTACACCGTCACTCACAGCATCTTGGAATATGGTCTGGCATCTTCTATGTTGTGAGTTGACGTCGATGTAGGGGGGTATTTTCTTGACGTGTCGGTGTAGCCAGGGTAGTTGACGAACAGCTGGACCCATCAGATCACCTCGGAAAAATCCCAGACGTTTTCTCGTGAAGAAATCGGGGCCTGGCTGGTGATTCCTCCAATTCGTGCCAAGCAACAGATTAGTTCCTCAGTAGACGAATATAGAGGTAAGGGAAAGATCTGTCTGTTCTGTAGTATGGTTTGGAGGTATTAGTAACATATAGGTGTAACTTGTATTTCATTCTTTGAACACAAACCGATTTACAGTATCTTGTTGATTGCACTTTTAGTTTTTTCCTTCCAGTCAGTCAGTCAGTCAAAAGGAAAAACAAAACTTATATCTGTAACTTGTAATAACGAGTTCAAAATTTATCACACATCACAGATATAACAACTTACTTTCTAAAATATACATCCCATACATCATATATATATATATATATATAATGACATTATAGTAGCCAGTAGTAGTAGTCGTGGTAGGAAGGACATCATCATCATTTACAGTTGAAGTTGAGGTAGATAAGTTTTTCAAGCACCACACAATGAGTTGTTATTGTTGATGTTATGGTTGCTATTGTTGTTTGTTGTTGTTGTTGATAGTGTCTTCTGTATCCCTTCACAAGTAAACTATTTCACTCATTCACCCAACCACCACTTATTCTTCGCTCCTTCTTCTTCTCTCCAAACAAACGACCAACTCTTTGTAACAACACATGCTTCTGGAGTGTTATTATAGAGGCCCGTAGTACCCTTGGTGGTTTTATAATCCCAACTGATCGTAATAATTATAGATGGAGGGAGGGAGGGTCAGGGTAGAGGGTAGCAGTGGTGGTGGAGGGTGGTAGTGGTGGTGGAGGATGGGCAGTGTAAGTGGAAGGTGGTGGGTGGGTGGGTTAGTGGGTTGGCAAGGTGTATGGGTAGTGGATGGGTCGGCAAGGTGGGTACAGTATAAGGATAGTAGGCTTGGGTTAGGTGGGTAGTGGAGGGTAAGGATAGGTAGGCATGTGGTAGGGGCTAGGTGGGTAGGGAGTAGTGGGGGGTAAGCAGGGAGTGTTGAGGGGTACGTGGATAGAATGCAGTAGGTAGTAGTGGGTGTAAGTAGGTAAATTAGTGCTGTAGGTAGATTAGGCCCTGTAGTAAGAAGGGAAAAGAGATAAAAATGAATGACAAGAAGCACGAAGGAAATACAAGAAAAGAAAAGGATACCTGATGAACTGAAAAGGAATGGCTACAATAGAAAAGGTCTCCTAAACTATAAACGCATTGTAATACCCACATCACATGAGTCAGTAGCTACAGTCTGGTCGTCACACCTGCTGCTGTTAAGTCATGAAGTACTTACTGTATGGAAATATAAGCTTCATAAACTCGTAAACTGAAAACCAGAGAAGTTTATTAGTTCTCCTCCCTGGATATATTGTATTTCTGTATGGTGAATGTGTTTGTTCGATTATTAATTATCCTTTATAATAAATAATATTCTTCAAGAAGTTAGGCGAAGTTAGGCGACAGCAGCACAGGACTTTAGCCTCCGACTATATACATACACAGACACACACACACACACACATATGACCAATAAGTCACATAATATTAATGGTTTCACTTTGAGACCTAACTCCTTTATGCTGTTTTTCTTTTTTGTATTTTTTTCCTCTCTCTCTCTGGACCGTGTGGTTCATTTATCACAGGCAGCTCACGTGAGTACTTAGTGGTCAATGTATACAAAAGAAGGAGTGTTCATTTATCATACTTACTCTCATCCTTGGTCAACATATATTTACGGTGGTCTTTAAGATGTTGGGACCAGCCTGACTCATTCCATTTTCAAACTTATAATTAAGGAGGAAGTGCAGTATTGGTGGTAAATCTGGGGCAACTGATTCCTCCAAACTATTCCAAGTAACAGGCTACCATTATTTTTGTTCACTTAGTCCTGTTTCCTGGTATAATTTGGAGGAATCGTGGCACTAGTAACAAAAGTGAATTAATTACACCCTTAACTATGCCCCCAAACAGATCTTATATTAATTAAGGGGGTGCGGGAATAGAGGGACAGGCTTGGGGGTGGGGGTGGAAGTAGGGGGACAGGGTTGGGGGTTTAGGGGGGTGCTTGGTAACACAGCTTGCTATAACACTCTTTATAGCTAACTTGTGAAATGTCACCCCCCACCGGTCCCTCCCCCATAACCCCTCTATACCATTGCCCCCTCCCCCCACCTCCCTATTCATCATGACACAGTGGGTAGCGCCAGGTGGAGGAGGGATGTGGGGGAGGAGGGGAAGGTGGGATTGTCAATAGTCAATCCTGCAATAAAATTTCCAGTTCTGTTGCAGATGTCCCTGAACACAATGGTTACCCTCTCCCCCCCCCCCCCAGCCTCCCCCACTATACCCTACCCTGCCTTACCCTCACCTTCACTGCCCTACCTTTTCCTATTTGCCCATCTCTGCTTCTTTTCCTTAGGGAGGAAAGGAATGATATATTTGAAAGGTGGACATTGGGATATAAGGAGTATGAGAGGGTATATATATATATATATATATATATATATATATATATATATATATATATATATATATATATATATATATATATATATATATATATATATATATATCCCGCTTCACTATTACTCATACTTTCTTCTCATCACTTACTCCATCAACTGCACTTCCTTCACCAACACACTCTCACATCCATCCAAGTTCTGTAATGTACTGTACGCCATTCTTCCTCCCACATGTACAGTACACTTAGCTACTTCCATCTCCACCACCCACACTCACACCCACCCCCACCCCCACACCACCACCCACTCTTTAGCTGGTTCATAACCCCCCCCACACCCACCCCCGAAGCACCACGTGCCTACCACACGAGACATCGCTGGACAAAAAACACACACTATAAAAAATCGGGAGAGAAGAAGCCTGTCTCTCAGTGTAAGGGATAATTTGCATGCCTCTCCTCATTTGAATACCCCCCACTGCCCCTTGACTCGTGCCCGCCTGTGCCCTAGCCTGCCCGCGGCTCATTTGAATACACGTGCTACCCACACTTAACCCTTTCATCATCACGGGCCATTCTCACTGGCGCCTCTCTCAGTGGAGCAGCCAGTGACGGTGTAGTGTTGTGTTGTGTTGTGTTGGGGCAAGAGTTTTGTTAGTAGGTTTGGTAAATAAAAGATGTGAGTGAACTGAAGGCTACTCATTAGGCTACTCATTAGGCTACTCTGAACAGTGCCACATGAATAGTCTACTTAACACACCCTTTGTTTCATAATGACTAACTCACTATAGTTGTATGAAGATAATTATGTAATAGTAGGATATGATATTAATGGATGGACATCAAAGTTGTTCTGTGAGATAAAAGCATTTTGTGTTAGACCAAGTATACATTGACTATAACCTATTGTATAATAGGTGGTAATATATTATATACTGTACATTTTATTGTTCCGTCAGAATTTCTTACCTGTACTCCAGCAGATGAGGGTCATGACATGAGGAAGGTTACATCACGTTACCATTACTTTTCTATATCCTCTATAAATTTGGTTTTATTTTTTTAATTTTTACAATTCACTTATCAGTTTGTTGAGAAAAGCAATTTGAATAAGATTATGTTACTGCATTTTGTAAATAATTAATTTTCTATGCATGCCATGGCCTTCCAAAATAGTTTGTATGCAATGGACTCGGGGGGGGGGGGGATTATAACAAAGTCATTTGGAAAACAGACTTCTGGGGGAAATGAACCTAATCAAAATTAGTCCATAAGCAGGACAACTATCGAAATACTGATTTTTCAGTACAACAATAGAATGAAAAGCTTTAGTCATGCTTCATGAAGTTTTCTCCAAAAATTTTGATATATTTTTCATAAATATAATACACATTTTCCTGTAAATAATAAACTTCATCACTAACGGCCATCAGACAAGTAAAGTAGTACTCTGTAATAGTCACAGGTAATAGTTCACTAAAGTATATGATTTGTACTGAAGAGAATTACACCTGCTGAAATACTCAAGACTGTCCTAACTCTGCTTGCTTAGTGCTTACTCCGTTCTATCTAATATTACAATCTAACATCATAGACCGTTGTATAAGTTTTTTTTCGCGTGGCATTTGCGTAAAAAATATCGTGTTACCAATATATGTTCCTATTTTCATTATGGAAGAATATGAAAAAAAAAATACTGTGTTTAGGTAAAAAATTAATAGGCTCGTATCCCCCTCCTCGTGCCTCGTGGAGAAGTTTCAGAGTAAGATGTCAGTGTTGTGATGGTTGTTATATTTACCATTATATAGGGAACAATTTCCTTTATCAGTGCCTGTCGAGATACCTGCATGTTCACCAAGGTCCCCGTGTTTAGTTTGGCCGTATGCAAGAACATCTGTGGTATATACGATGGTGTGGTATGAGTAATTTAGTGCACCCAGTAAAACTCAGCTGGGAAGTATTCAAGTTCATCCATGGTGTATACGATGGCGTGGTACCAATACGTCTCTATAAACAAACAACAACACATCCATCGTACCGGTACAACACCATCGTAAACACCATCCAAGTTCCTGAATATGACCCTAAATCATCACGCCCTATTCCTGGACCATTACCACCTCATAAGGTAAGAATAAAATAAAGTTAGGTTAAGTAAAGGTATTATTACAGAATAACTGGGTTTTGGGCCAGACTTGAGCAGTATTACTACATTAGGCTTGGTCCTGGAAATTTGCCCATGTCACTTTATGATAGTTTACACCGGTTATACCCGGTAGTTTGCCCAGGTTAGGTCCGGTAGTTTGCCCAGGTTAGGTCCCGGTAGTCTGCTGTGGTCTAGGTTAGGTTAGGTCAGGTCAGGTCAGACTAGTTTCCAAATTATGTTTGTAAATATCTCGAAAACGGGGCATTTCCGAGTGAAACACCATAGATGTAAAGTGTCTTAGAATGGTCCAAAATAGCAGATAATTATACTAATATATACAATATAGTGAACCCAGGTTTTCTGTAAATTTACCTAGGTTAAGATAAGTTACGTTAGGTTAGGTCAGATCATTTTAGATAGGTTAGGTCAAGATGAGTTACGTTGGGTTAGGTCAAGATAAGTTACGTTAGGTTAGGTCAGGTCATTTTAGATAGGTTAGGTCAAGATAAGTTACGTTAGGTTAGGTCAGGTAATTTTAAATAGGTTATGTCAAGATAGGTTAGGTTAGGTTTGGTTAGGTTAGGTTTGGTGAGGTTAGGTTTGGTTTGGTTTGGTTAGCTTTGGTGAGGATTTGTTTTGTTAGGTTTGGCTAGCTTTGGTCAAGGTTAGATAGGTTAAGTCAGGGGAATAAGCGGCATCACTCTTAAAGATATTCACGTGTGATTTTTTTCCCCTACCAATAGAAGAAAATTGTCATAGAATTATGATATTTTGACAATAATTGAAATATTTGACAATTGTATTTTTTTTTTGTTATGCTTCCAGTAATATTAGGCTATACAGTTTACTAAAGTACGGACAAAATTGATATAAGAGGGAAAAAAAGTGACCCAGGGCTCTGTAGGACAAGGAAGGTGAGGGAGAGTAGGGACAACAAGTACCAAGGGAAAAACAATGAAAAGAGGGACAGTTCTAGACAAAATGAGATAACCTTTGTTTACATCCATAAGAAACTTGTAACTCCTCCTATTAGTCTTCTATTCTTTCACTATTGTTCTCAGCAGTCTATAATGTACCGGTAATGTAAAAATGCTTTTACTTTGATGACGAATCCAAAAACGAGTGTAAATTAAGAGTACCGGTAACATATTCATAATCGTGTATATGAAATGTATTTGATTACCTGTACACTTTATACTCTAGTCTGCCTGTATTATTATAATTGATATCATAATTATTGTCGTTAGGTGTTTTATTTTAGTTTTTTATATTTACATTAGTATTACATATATTACCTTATTATCAATATTATCCTTGTTCTTTTCTCTCCTAATATATTTATTATTACCATAATCGACTTTGGGAAATAAATGGTAGAGGAACCTGTGTAAACACCACCACCATTATCACCATCACCACCTCGACATTATATCACCACCATTGTAGCATAATGGAACCTAATCTAACCTCATTACTGTATCTCACTACTATATAATCTTAACTCTTCATCCTAACATAACTTAACCTGTTCAAACCTAACCTAACCACCACGTAATATTAACTCTTCATCCTAACTTAACCGAACCAAATCCAACCTAACCTAGCCATATTAATGTAGGCCTATCTCGCAATCATTTTATTTAACTTTTCATCCTCACCTAATCTCAACAAATAATCTTAACGTCGCCATCTCATCTATCCTAACTTAATTAATCTAACCTAACCTAACTTCATTACCGTACTGTATCTTACTACCATATAATCTCGTCATCCAACCTAATCTAACCTAACCTAACCTCTACTGTATCTCGTCACCATATAATCTTCATCCTACCTAACCTAACCTAACCTCACCTCACCTCAATACTGTATCTCACCACTATATAATCTTCACTCATCATCTAACCTAACCTAACATATCCTCACTTCAATACTCTATCTCACCACTATATAATCTTAACTCGTCATCTTACCTATCCTAACCTCAATACTGTATCTCTCCACCATATAATCTTCATCCTACCTAACCTAACCTCACCTCAATACCGGTACTGTATCTCACCACCATGTAATCTTAACTCTTCATCCTACCTAACCTAACCTAACCTAACCTAACCTCAATACTGTATCTCGTCACCTTATACTACGAACTCCTAATACTACCTAACCTAACCTAACCACACCACCATCACGAGGCCAATAAGGGTATGAGGCAAAGAAGGATGTTGTGCTGGTATAGACTGGCAACAACCCACCACCACCACCACCACCACCTTTCCCCTAGGCCTACTCTCGGGGAACACAACGGTACTACTTTTTTTTAGGCCTACCTCTCCCCCCTCACCCTACTTCCTTCTTACCCTCCTTTCCCTCCGCATTGCTCCCTCCTATCTCACCCCCATTTCTCTTCTCTTCCCACCTTCCCTCCGTTCATTCCGCGCCCCCCCCCTCCCCCATACCTCCCTTGCCCTCCCTCCCTCTTATGTCAGCCACCCCTCCCTCCCTCCCTCCCTCTCCCCCCTTCGGCCCCCTTTTTCTCAACCTCCTTCCTTCCCCCCTTTACCTCCTTTACATGCCTGCAAACACACCGACTGGTTGTGTTGTAAGGGAAGGAGAGAGCGGTTAGGATGTGTGAGAGGAGAGGAGAGGAGAGGGAAAGATAGTGAGTGAGTGAGTGTATGTACTGTATAGCCTAGTGTGGATGAGTAGGAATTGTGAGGCAAGGAGAGAACGGTTATAGGATGTAGGAGAGAGGGAAGGATATTAAAGTACTGTACTGTACCTCCCTGACTCCCATCTTTCTATTTCTGTCTATAGGTCCATCCCCAACCCTTAATTATTGTTTTCCTTGTTCTCTCACCTCGCATCAACTCGTATCCCCTCTCGTAACTACTCGTAAAGGCAAAAATATTTAAAAGCAATGATTCGTAAAACCAAAAACTCATACCCCCTCTCGTAGATTACTCGTAGAGACAAAAATATTTAAAAACTAGGATTTTTAAAGCCAAAAACATTAAAAAGTAATACTCACGAATACTGAGGCAGATTAATGATTCGTAAAGCCAAAAACATTATAAAACTAAGACAAATACTGAGGCAGGTTAATGAGAACAGGTCCTAAGTCAGTCTCACCTGTGTGTGTGTAATAAGTGCATCCATAAATCTCTCTCACGCCAGGGACACAGACAGAATGGTTGGTTGGGAGATGTTAACAACCAACTTGCCTCGTACTGTACAATGAAAGACAAAAATAAAATCGTGGCTATGCAGGAAATTGGTGTTAACATCTGGTAAATAACGAACCATTCGACAGACATCGGTTTATATATTAATATGTTGACTGGGTTTCAATTCCTTTCATCATATGTAAGTAATTATCGAACAGAACAACGACACGATTTTTGTCTTTCACTTAGGGCTTAGGCTATACTGTAGGCTAGGCTACTCCCGAAATTGGAAAAGGTAGCGTCCACTCTCTGTCTATATTTCTCTCTATATATTTATCTATTGGTCTGTTTACTTATCTATACTATCTGTCTTATACGGATATCAATTCTAGAGATTAGCCTAGTTGCTCAGAGTGTGTGGCAAGAAAAGAAGGATATGGTTAGATGATTCACAGAACTGTAATGTGTACCTGTTGTGAATGAGTCAGCTCTGATACCTAATGTGAGTGATGTGTTCTCTCTGTCTCTCTCTTTCTAACATGGTATAATGCATTCTCCTATCTTATCATCCATCCTTCCTTCCTTTCTTCCTTCCCTCCTTCCTTCCCTTCTCCCCGGCATCACACAACCAACCAACCAACAACACTACTTCATTTTAAAGCTCTACCAGTCCTTCACATCTGCATATTCAAATGACCCTCACACGACCGACCAACAGGACTAGGCTATACAGAAGAACCCACATAGACTGGGCACACGCTAAACCACCCGCCACCACACACACACACACACACAGACAGACTGACTGACCCCACGTATGCAAATAAGAGTGTTGACTGGGTTGTGTGTATTGGTGGTGGTGGTGGTGGTGGTATAGGCAGGATCCCAGACTCACGTGCTTGTCTGGTAGATAGATAGGGGAGGAAGGAACGATGGAAGGAAGGAAAGCCATGATGGTGTTTTTTTTTTTTACTAGGGGGAGTTTTTAGTCAGTCGTGTTTGTATATTAACAGTTCTGATTACTTTTATGTATGTATGTATATATTGCTGCTGCTTTTATGTATGTATGTATGTATGTATGTATGTAGCGCTGTTGCTGTATTATAAGAGTATAGTGATTATCAATGCTTAATTTATACATACATAATTACATAATTCTCCTTAATTAATCCCATTGATCCACTTCAATAGTTTAATTAAGTTTACTCTTAATCTACGTCTTCCTAGTGAATGTTGGTTGAGTTTCTATCTTTCTTCATAAGAGAGGAGGGCAGGGCAGGGGAGGGCAGGGCAGGGCAGGAAGGTGTAGGGTGTCACAACGGTTACCCTGCCACACAGTAATTGCACACTCGGGGCAGAGAAGGAAAAAAAAAATAACAAAAACAAAAGAAAATGGCGCTTCTTCTGGTGTTCCAAGATGGCGTTTATTATTATGGTTTTGCTTATTAATCTAACTCTAAACCCTTTCTTCGTCCTACTCCCTACCTCCTTCGAAAAAAAAAGGATAATTAGTTTATTTCTTGATTCTTTTATGTATATATGATTTGTGGTCTATAACTAATGAACGACACTACTTTCCCCCTGTCAAAAAGTGTTAATTATTTCTCTCTCTCTCTCTCTCTCTCTCTCTCTCTCTCTCTCTCTCTCTCTCTCTCTCTCTCTCTCTCTCTCTCTCTCTCTCTCTCTTCGTTCAGTGGATGGCATAAAGTAACTCTTGGTATTAAACGTATATACTTACTGTACGGTATGTGTGTTTGTATATACAGTCCCATATCCTACAAGAGTCATTCATTCATTCATTCATATCTTTCCCATTATTCTGTCAATAGAGATAACTGGAACATAATTAATTACTGTATCACGGTGCTATTATCACGTATATAGTCTTATCAATTTAGGGAATAGCCTAGTATACTTTTGGTACGTTGGAACATTTTAACTCCTCCAAAGTATATATATATATATATGCCAGGAAACAGAACCAGGTTAACAAAAGTAATGATAGCCTGTTTATTGGAATAGTTTGGAGGAATCATTTGCTCCAGATTTACAAACAGTGTAGCCGCAAATGAGACATCTTTTTCATCCTTTACAATCATGAAACTAATGGAACGATTTTATACGTCATTTATTAAGGGGGTAATACACCTTTGATACATACATACATACATACATACATTAGAGCACCTCCATTCCTTCAAAGTATGCCAAGAAACAGATCTAGATTGATGAAAATAATAATAATAATAGTGGCATGTCTGTTGCTTGGTCTAGTTTTATGCTATCAGTTACTCCAGATTTATCAACACTGTACTACCTACCCACTTAAGGCCCCTGTGATCGTGTATAAAAACTGGAGGCTTCTGATTCCTCCTGTCTATGCCACGAAACAAACTCCTTCCATATAGGTGGTGTTTCGTGGCAATATTTGAAGGACTCACTTAACTCCAATTGTTTTACTATATCACAGGGTCCCTTAAGTCGTTATATTTATTTACATTATTATATAGGTTATCTCGTTTAGGTTTGGTCTATAGTTTCAGAAGTGATGGAACGAATTATTGTACAGAAAATGTAATGGGTGTTGTTCTCTCAACTAAACTTCCTTACTCTTTTTTCTTCCTTCCTGCTTCTCTACTTTCCAATCCTTCCCTCCTTCCCTTTCCCTCTCTCATGCATCCTACACCTCGCCTCTTTCATTTTCTTACTCTCCTATTTAGTTCCCATTTATATATCAGCTTATACCCATCCTCTTAACTCCCTTCCCATCCATCCTTTTCCTTTCCATCTCTCCTCTTTATTTTTTTTTTCACTTCCTATTTAGTTACCATTTATATATCAACTTACCCATTTCCTTAACTCTTTCCATCCATACTTCCCATTCTTTTTCCTTTGCATCTCTCCTCTCTCTCTCTCTTTTTGTTCTTCTCTATCAACCATCTTCCTCCTGCTCCTCCTCCTTCTCTCACCTTTCCTCTCTCGTCCTTCCACCCCTCCTCTCCTCCTACCTCCACCACCTCTCCTCCTCCTCCCATTCCCTCCCTCCCGGCTTATGGGGGCAATATTTCTCTTGTATAGATGAACTTGAAGCCTATACGTACTATACTATGACTGATTCCTCCATGCACCAAACAGACCACAAAACAGAACTCCTATATAGCTCCTCCAACACACACAACACACACACTCTGATACACTCGTCTGTTTTCTGACACACTGTTTATATATATATATTTTGGAGGAATCACTGGCCTTCTATAATGTTACGTCCTTCCACAAGAGATTACACCCCCCTTCCCTCCCTCCCTCCCCCCCTCCACCTCCCCACCACCACCATCACCAGCCTTAACCCCCCTCTTCCCTACACCCCCCCCCCCTACATCCCCCTTCTTTTTTCGTGATCGTTGGCAACCCCTTAAGGGCAAAAAACCTACCCCTTCAATACTTCTTTGTAGGTGCAAGTTGTCGGTGAGGGGGGGGGAGGGGGGGGTAAGGGAAAAGAAGGGGGGGGGGAGAAGATAAAAAGAAGGATGAAGCGAAGAACGGACGGTAGGTGAATGTTTGAATGAATTGATATAAAGAGAGAGAGAGAGAGAGAGAGAGAGAGAGAGAGAGAGAGAGAGAGAGAGAGAGAGAGAGAGGAAGGGTGAGGTGTAGGAACATCTGGAGGAAAATAAGGGTGTCTGACCAAGAAGAGAGGGAGGGAGGGAGAGAAGAGAAGGAGGGAAGGGAGGGAGAGAGGTAGGGATTCATGTTGCGAAAATGTAGTTAGTCTGTGTGTCTGTCTGTGTGTGTGTCCGTGTGTGTGTGTCTGTCTGTGTGTGTGTGTGTGTGTGTGTGTGTGTCAATTTATCTCTTTTGTATGTACATTTACCTACAAAAGTTTCGATACACATAACTTGGGTATAAACACAGGAGAGCTTCACCCAGTGTAGGTAAATCTGGAGCAAATGATTCCTCCAAATTACTCCAAGCAACAGAAGAACACCACCACCATTATTTTTGTTCATCAGGTCCTGTTGTTTCATGGCATACTTTGGAGGAATCAAGGCACTCCAATGTAACGAAAGAGATGTATGTGTGTTTGTGAGTTTGTAATGTGATGTAAACAAATTCTCATGACTTATCTCTTATCTCTCGTCTTTCTCTTCCATCTCTCTTCCATCTCCAGTCTCGTATTTCCTATATTTCTTCCCTCTTCCCTATTTCTTTCCTCTTTCCTTCCTCTTTTTTTTTTCTCCATTTTATCACGTTCCTTTCCTCCATCTCGTCTCCTTTTTATAGTCTTTCCCTCTTTTTCCTCTTCCTTCTTTCCATTATTTATTCCTGTCTTCGTCCACTCCTCCTCCTCCTTCTCCTTCTCCTCCTCTTCCTCTTCCTCTTCCTCCTCCTCCTCCTCCTCCTCCTCCTCCTCCTCCTCCTCCTCCTCCTCCTCCTCCTCCTCCTCCTCCTCCTCCTCCTCCTCTTCCTCCTCCTCCTCCTCCTCCTCCTCCTCCTCCTCCTCCTCCTCCTCCTTCTCTATCTTTTCCTCATTTATTTTATGTCTTTTTATCCTCTACCGTCTTTCCTTGTTTCATATTTTTTCTCATCCTCTCTTTATCCTTTTTCTCGTTCTTCCTCTCTTCCCCTTTCACTACTTTCTCACTGTCTTCCATTCTGTCTCACACTCTTCTTCCCTGTCTCATGTTTCCCATCGTTTTCTCTCCCTTCCCCCCCCCCTCTTATCTCCCCTCTTTCCTCCCCCCTTTTTCACCCCATCTTTCCTCCCTGCATGCCTCTCACTATTTTTCCCTTTCTCTCCTCTCCCTCCATTTCTCCTTCTTTTCCCTCTGTTTTTTTTTCTGCTCTCACACCCTTCCAAATTCCTCTCGTCTCCCATCCTCCCTCTCTATCTACCCCCTTCTTCTTTCCCTTCTCTCCTTCCCTCCCTCATATTTTTTTGTCTCAACTGACCATAACAAAGCATTAACTGGCAACCAACCCCTTCCCCATGTCCCCTCACCCTCCCCCTCCCCATGTCCCCTCACTCTCCCCTTCCCCATGTCCCCTCCCCCTCCCCCTCCCCATTCTCCCTCCACCTCACAACTTCCCCTCCCCTCCCCTTCATTCCCCTCCCCTTCCCTTCATTCCCCTCCCCTCTTAACCTTCCTTACAACTACTTCTCTTCCCCTCATCCCTTCCTTATCCCCATCCAGTAATAACCCCTTCCCTCTCATTCTCTTCCTCATATCCTTACCCCCACCTCATATTTATCCATTAATCCCTCTCATCCCATTCCTTTTCACTCCCTTTCCTCCCTCACTCATCTCCATTTCATTCCCCTCTTTCCTCCCTCACTTATTCCCCTTTCAGTCCCATCTTTCCTTCCTCACTCATCCCCCTTTCATTCCCTTCTTTCCTCCCTCACTTATTCCCCTTTCAGTCCCATCTTTCCTTCTTCACTCATCCCCCTTTCATTCCCTTCTTTCCTCCCTCACTCATTCCCCTCTCCTCCCTCACTCATTCCCCTCTCTCCTCCCTCAACCCCCTTTCCTCACAACTTGCCATACCAACCCTCCCTCCCACCCCTGGCCAAAAGAAACCCCTCTCACCTTATGCTCTCCCACCGTCCTCTTTTACCCCTTTACCCCCTCCCCCCCTTCCTCTCCCTTCGCAAAAAAACATGCAAAACCTTACATAGGTAGCCTAGTCCCGGATCAGACAAGATGGCGGACAGACAGGGTGCAATGTCTTCCTTGTATATAACAGCAAAATACTCGTTCTCTCTCTCTCTCTCTCTCTCTCTCTCTCTCTCTCTCTCTCTCTCTCTATCTGTCCTGTTTACATGTTATTTTTTACGACTTCCTATTTGTTTATGCTTATATACAATTTTTATATTTGTCTCAAAACATTATATTGGTATTGAATTTGTCCCAAAGTCTATATACCGGTATATCTCGTCTTTCTATGTTAAGGCTGTTCAGTGTTGTGTGTGTGTGTGTGTGTGTGTGTGTGTGTGTGTTATCTGTATTTACTTCACAATACTTCCTCTGTTAGGTGTGTCCATTATACTCTTCGTCTGCCTTACATTGTATCTGACGTATCGTATACTTTTAGACGCGAAATAAGGAGATTTAAGGGACCGTGTGATTTAGTAAGAAATTTGGAGGTAAACGAGTCCTTCAAATAGTTGCCACGAAACAGCACCTGTTTGGAAGGAGCTTGTCTCGTGGCATCTATAGTCAGGAGGAATCAGAAGCCTCCATTTTTCATACACGATCACAGGGTCTTTAAATACAATACAAAGAGGACTTGGTTATAGGATACAAAGTAATGGACGAAAGCTTCCAAATGAAAGAATAAATGCAAGAATACTAAGCAGTTCTAAGGATATAGCTATAGACTGGACAAACTCACAGACTCAAAGGCATATATATCCTACATGAACCAATTCAAAAAATGTCTTCTGTAATTCCCCTAAGTTTTTGTTTGTATTTTCATTTATCTTTTATCCAATTCAGAACTGTATGTTTCTCATTTATACTTCTTAATTATTGTGTGTCTATTTTTGTCATGATGTATTCTATAAAAAAAAAAAGTCATCTATCTTTTATATGTGTCAAAAGTTACAAATACATAAGTTTGTATCTATTTCACAGTTGGTAATCTCTCTGGTATCATGTTTTAATCACTGTTTACATTTCTTGTGACTAACTATTATTATCTATTGTATGTGTGTTTCATAAATGTTGTCACTGTTTACCCACCAAATGTTTATCTGTTTCTTCACGCAAATAATTTCCTCAGAATGTTTACAACTTTTCATTTATTCTTTCATTCCTTCATCGTCTTGTGTTATTCATTCATTCCTTTCCTGTGAAGAAGATTCTCTCTAATCCTTCCCTTCCCTTCCTTCATTCATTCGTTTTTTCCTTCCTTATTTCCTTCCTCCCCTTCCTTCACTAACCCTTCCCTTCCTTCATTCGTTTTTTCCTTCCTTATTTCCTTCTTCACTGTAAGCCAATTCTCCACGCCTCCCTCACCCATTTTTCGCCTCTCCACCCATTTACCCAGAGTGGGGGGAGGGGGGAGGGGAGGGGAGTCTGTGGAGGGGGAGGGGGAGAGGGAAACGGAAAAGGGAGAAGGGAAGGGAAGAGAAGGGAAGGGGGATTCTCTCTCCCTCACATCCTTTTCTTTCGTTAATCCATTTGCTGTATAAAGAAAGAAAGGAAGGGGAGTGTAAAGTAAATATAAGATGTAATTGCTTGCCATTCTTCACCACTTTGGTAATTATATACTAAAACACACTACAATGAACTGAAATATAAACATGACACTAAAAATATACAAGAATATAATTATAAACATATAGGGAAATACAGTGATATATATCGGTATACAGTGAATAGATTATACTGATATACTCATACATACGAAATACAGTGATATACAGTGAATAGATTATACTGATATATCCATAAGCATACTACATTATACTGAGGCATCAATATACAGTCTGCTAACATGAGGTGCTTGTATTTATCTGTATGTCTGTATGCAGGGTTAAACGATTGATTATAGGGTCACTCAGATTCCGTTCACACATAGGCAAGTCGACACGATAATGAGAGGAATAAAAAGAGAAAGGAATAAAGAGAGAAAGGAATAAAGAGAGAAAGGAATAAAAAGAGTAAGGCATCAATAGAGTAAGGAATAAAAAGAGAATAGAATAAAAAGAGAACAGAATAAAAATATATAGAAATAAAGGAATAAAAAGAGAAATGAATAAAAAGAGAGACGAATAAAGGAATAAAAAGAGAAAGGAATACAAAGAGCCTATACCATACCTCCGAGATGATAATTATGATACTAAAATTCTCAGTGACAAGCATACTGTACCGGGCGAGTTATGAAATCGATAATATTATATAGTTTACGTTCACTTCACGACACTTTAAGCGACTATATACATGGATGGGTGTTGTCAAGCGGCCATGGATGTTTATTTAAGGACCCTCTGATCGTGTTTGAGACTTGGTGGCTTCTGTTTACTCCTGATTATGCCACGAAACAAGTTCCTTTGATAATATATATATTGGTGGTGTTTCGTGGCAATGTTTGAAAGACTCGCTAACCTCCAATTTTCTGACTACATCCTGAAATACATTGGTTGCAACTGTCTGAGGTTTTTTGTTATTTTACCATGATGGGGTTCTTGGGTTTCTGTGTCAAATCATTCCCGAAATTCACATACTAGTGCCAAAGCTACGGTATATATAAATTCACATAAAGTTACTGGTGTATAATTATATTTTTCACATATATAGTCGTCACATTGTCATACAGAGAGAAGCTATAGTCGTCACATTGTCATACAGAGAAGCTATAGTCGTCACATTGTCATACAGAGAGAAGCTATAGTCGTCACATTGTCATACAGAGAGAAGCTATAGTCGTCACATTGTCATACAGAGAGAAGCTATAGTCGTCACATTGTCATACAGAGAGAAGCTATAGTCGTCACATTGTCATACAGAGAGAAGCTATAGTCGTCACATTGTCATACAGAGAGAAGCTATAGTCGTCACATTGTTATATATAGAGAAGCTATAGTCGTCACATTGTCATACAGAGAGAAGCTATAGTCGTCACATTGTTATACAGAGAGAAGCTATAGTCGTCACATTGTCATACAGAGAAGCTATAGTCGTCACATTGTCATACAGAGAGAAGCTATAGTCATCACATTGTCATATAGAGAGAAGCTATAGTCGTCACATTGTCATACAGAGAGAAGCTATAGTCGTCACATTGTCATACAGAGAGAAGCTATAGTCGTCACATTGTCATACAGAGAGAAGCTATAGTCGTCACATTGTCATACAGAGAGAAGCTATAGTCGTCACATTACGCCTCATCTTTTGCACATTCTATTTTTCCTGGCAATGTCCTTCCCTTCTCCTATCGCTATTTCCACGGCTCTTTATCCACAGAACTCGCATAGCCTATATACCGGTACTATATATTGTGTCGTGTGTCTTCAACCTCGGTCGGGAGAAGCTAATAAAAGTCTTCCCAAGGTTATTATTGTGTGTTGCTGTCCAATGCCGACCAACAGACCGTGTGAAGTGTATTTTTAATGTCCACTCCTGAATTGTCGTCGTCGTATGGTCTTTTGTCCTCGGTATTCCCACCCAAATACAACTTTTCTGTCTAGGGGGCTGGGGGGGGAATAGTAATAAACGTTTGTGCAGCAAACATTCAGATTAAAGACTAATGAACATGTCAAGTTTAATTCCTGTCTGATACAAGATGGTGTAGCCAGGACCTATATATCCGTTGCTGTCGTAGCCAATAATTATATATAGAATAGTAAGAAGACATATAGAGAGATACTATATTAATATACGTCTCTAAAAAATCAATCGAAGTAAAACAGAATAAGAATAAGCAACAACGATACATGAATGCAACAATGGAAACAAATGCAGCTCTATAGCTTAGTGAAATGGCGATTATACCAGTGGTGAGTCAGGAAGAATAAATTACATAGATAGAAAGAAACAAGTAGAAGAAAATACCAAACGAGGTGTATGCATGATGTGAAGATTTAGGTTCAACAATTTAAGCTATATAAGGATACGTTGAACACAGGGAGGGGGGAGGGGGGGGGAGATATAATGGGCAGGGTGTATATATATGAGAGGGTATCAAAGGGGTGAAGCAATTGGTTGGTTGCTGAGGAGGGGAACACACGTGATTGGTCCACACACGGTCTGTTTTTTGTTGCTCCATGGAGGGGTGATGGGGGGAGGGAGGGGGTCTTGGGGTCTGTGACTGGTTGGCTGAGCGGGGCATTGGAGGGGGGAGTAGTAGAGTGTATGCAAATCAGGGTACTCCGTGTGTGTGTGTGTGTGTGTGTGTGTGTAGGAAAGTGTATTAATAAGTTTTTTGAAAATATAATTGCCTCTATATATACTTTAGAGTGTGTACGTAGGAATGTGTGTAAAATATTATGTAAGTATCAGTGTATGTAAGGCATAGTTTGTGAATACCGTATGCAATTATTAGTGTGTATATTTGTGTGTGTGTGTAATTATGGGTGAGTATACACGTGTACACACATACACTGAACTTCTATACGAGCATGGGACCACCGACACATTTTCTTTGCATTCTTGAAATTTCTTAAAGGAGATGGTTAACGAAGGAGGAGGGAGGGGCGGGAAATGAGGAGGGGGAGGGGGCTAATGATGGGTTTGAGGTAATTAGCTGTGAAAATGTATGAGTGGGGGAAGGCAGAGTGAAGGGGAAATGGGGGGGGAGAGGATACGAGGAAGAAACAGGGAGGAATGGAAAAGGAGAGTTTGAGAGATGAGAATGAAGGAAAATCACCCTATAAAAAAACAGGGAGGAATGGAAAAGGAGAGTTTGAGACATGAGAAATGAGAAATGAAGGAAAATCACCCTATAAAAAGATAAATAAATAGAATAAAAATATATAAGTATGGAAGAAAGACCCTGTTGGAAGAGAGAGACTGTTCATGAAAGAAAGATGGGATAACAAACACCATACAACCTCTTGCCATAATCTTCTCATTCCCTCTTCTTTTATACCATCCCCTGCCTAAATTAAGGACCCTGTGTGTGTGTGTGTGTGTGTGTGTGTGAGAGAGAGAGAGAGAGAGAGAGAGAGAGAGAGAGAGAGACGATCGTGTATGAGACTTGGTGGCTCTTGATTCCTCCTGACCAACTATATGTCACGAAACAAGCTCCTAATTGGTGTTTCGTGGCTATGTTTGAAGGACTCGCTAACCTTCAATTTATTTTCTGACTTCATCACGGGGTCCCTTAAGGTGGTAGCCTAATTCCCTTTTGGTACATTGTAGTGACTTGATTCCTCCAAAGTAGGCCAGGAAACAGGCCCAACTTATCAAAAATAATGGTGTTCTGTTGCTTGGAATAGTTTGGAGGATTCAGTTGCTCCAGATTTACTCATACAAAACTTCCCCTTACCAAGTCCTATATAATATACCCCTCCTTTCCTCGACTCCCTGCCCCTCTCGAAATCCACAACATTCCTCCCCCCCTCCCATTCTTTCTCGTCCTCATCCCCCCCCCCATTTTCTTTCATCCTAACTAAGTCTAATACTCACTTCTCCACTCATTTATCTTCCTTTTCTCTATCTCTCCTAGTCCACTAACTCCTTCTCTCTCTCCTCCTACTATCCTCAAACTTTTCCTTCTCTGTCTTCCATGCATGTCCTAACTTTTTCAGTACACCTCATTCATTCTCTTCTTTCCTCTCTCTCTCTCTCTCTCTCTCTCTCTCTCTCTCTCTCTCTCTCTCTCTCTCTCTCTCTCTCTCTCTCTCTCTCTCTCTCTCCCCAACCTTATTTCTTCCCTTCCTCCTCTTCCCTTGCTTCACCCTGCTTCTTCTCCCTCTGCTTCCTCTTCCTCCCTGCCTCTCACCATAACTCTCTCAACCCAACTCAATACATCCTTTTCTTTTTTCCTTCTATTTACCATCTTTCTCCCCGTCTGTTATTGCTACACTTCTCCTCCTTTTCATTTCTGCCTTCTCTCTGTTTGTCTTCCTTCCCTCATACATCACACTTGTTTCTTCCTGCCTCTTCTCTTCTCCTCCCCTGTCTGCTTTCTTCACCCCCCTCTTCCACACACACACACAACACTACAGTACCACACACACACAAACACACACACACACACACACACACACACACACACACAACATGGTCTTTCCCACATATTGAGTAACGTGTATGCATTAGTTTAACAATAGGTTACTCTTCATACAGTGTTGTTGTTGTTGTTGTTGTTGTTCATTATATTTCCCACAATCTGCTTCAATCATTACCCCTGCATATATAGCCCTTGCCCTCTCCCCTTCTCCTTCCCCTTCCCTTGCCCTTTCTACTTCCCATTTCTTTTCTCCTCTCCTCTTCCCTTTTCTCCTTTTCTTCTCCTTCCCTTGCCCTTCCCCCTTCTCTCCTTGCCCATCCTCCTACTTTCCCATCCCTTACTCTTTCCCCTTCTCCTTTCCCATCCTTGCCCATTCTCCTCTCCTTGCCCATCCTTGCCCCCACCAGGGTCCTGCCACAATCATTGTCCACCCAACTGCCTGCCTCGGATTTGCCCACCTGCCCCCTGATTGGCTCATGACCCCCCCCACCCCACCCCACCCTGGTCTTAGCATCCCATTGGCTGTACACGAAGCTAAGCAAAGCCTCCTTTATGCAAATGTAGGCTCTTCAGGCCCTCACCGATGTTTGGCACACACCACACTGCAAAAACGAGAGAGAGAGAGAGAGAGAGAGAGAGAGAGAGAGAGAGAGAGAGAGAGAGAGAGAGAAAGAGAGAGAGAGAGAGAGAGAGAGAGAGAGGGACTGTGTGCAGTGTGTAATAGTGGAGAGAGAGAGAGAGAGAGAGAGAGAGAGAGAGAGAGAGAGAGAGAGAGAGAGAGAGAGAGAGAGAGAGAGAGAGAGAGAGAGAGAGAGTGTGTGTGTGTGTGTGTAGTAGTAGTAGAGAGAGAGCGAGAGAAAGAGAGAGAGAGAGAGAGAGAGAGAGAGAGAGAGTGTGTGTGTGTGTGTGTGTGTAATGTGTAGTAGTGTAGAGAGTGTAGTGTGTAGTATTGTAGAGAGAGAGAGTGAAAACACAACTGTTGAATACCGAAGTGAATACATGCAGCTGGTGTCGGTGTACAAGATATATGCATTAAATATGTACTCCATAAATGTGTGTAATATGTCACTCAGTATGACAACATTACAAAAATTAACAAGACCTGAACCAGTAATATCAAAATAAGACGAGTAGGAAAATTATTCATTACATATACCTATACTCCTGTGTTTTAACTAAACATATGATACTTATTCATAATTATCCTCTGTATAATCTGAGCTACACGTGATGAAATACATATGTTTATATACACTCAATAATTAACACATAGACACATGCACATATATATATACATGCACACATACAGTATATCCATGTTTACATATGCATATTTACATATATTCAATGCACATACATGCACATACTTTAATACACATATTTGCTCTGACATGTATAATTATAATTTCACATACATGCACGTACAGAACAAAATGATAGTAATTAAAATACGCACATACACATTAATTCAGGCACATACACTAATGTTACGTAGAGACACTTAACTGTATTGTCAACATCAATATCATCATCACTATCATCATAAACATCATTTTCTCCATCATCATCATTTCTACTATCATCATCAACATCATATTCTCCGTCATCATCATCATCAATACTATCATTATCATCATCATCATCATCATCATCATCATCATTTTCACCACCACCATCATCATTATCATCATCATTATCATCATCATCATTTTCACCACCATCATCATCATCATCATTATCATCACCGCCATCACACATTTCCAACACCGTCTATGCCTCTCCTTAGAAACGAGTCTGTCTGTGTGTGTGTGTGTATGTGTTGCTGTGGTGGTGCGTCCTGGCCAGTGAGCCTCCACAGGACATGATGGGTTGGGGGGAAGGGGGGAGAGGATGAAAAAAGGGGGTAGGGGCAGGGGGACGGGGGGGGGGGGAGAGAAGAGGAGGCACGGTCACCAATAGTTTTTCTCTTCATTTTTTCATTTTTTAACGTGCAGGGTAAAAGAGGAAGGGAAGGAAGGGGGGAGAGAGAAAGAGAGAGAGAGAAAGAGAGAGGAGGTGGTAAGAAGGGGGGGAGAGGAGTGTAGTACGTTGAAAAGGGGGTTGCGAGAGTCGAGGGAGGGAGGGAAGGAGAGAGAGAGAGAGAGAATGGAGGAGGGTGGGAAGAATTGAATGAGAAGGAAAAGATTATTGGGAAGGAGGAAGGGATAAAAGAGGAGGAAGTAAAGGAAACAAGAATAGAAGAAGGAGGGACATAGGAATAAGAAGAAATGAGCAAGGAAAGACAGTGAAATATTCTAAAGGAATGTTGGGAGAATGTCAAAAGGAGATAAAGAGTGAGGTAAAGGAAGGGAGTGAGAAGAGAAAGAAGAAATAGTGGGAAGCTGAGTTTTATAGAGAAAATTTAGCAACTAGAGGATATTGTAGCAGAGAGAGAGAGAGAGAGAGAGAGAGAGAGAGAGAGAGAGAGAGAGAGCAGCGTAAGAGGAGAAGAAGGAAGGGAAGGGAAGGGAAGGGAAAAGGAGGAATGAGAACCCAACCTATGGTCAAATTCAAGGAGTGGGGGGGGGCATGAGGGTGATGGGGGGGTATGTGTGTGTGTGTGTGTGTGTGCAGTAGGCAAGATGGGAGGGGGGGGGGGTGAATGGTATGAGGGTGATGGGGGGGGGGTATGTGTGTGTGTGTGCAGTAGGCAAGATGGGGGGGGGGATGAATGGTATGAGGGCGATTGGGGGGAGAGGGATGTGTGTGTGTGTGTGTGTGTGCAGTACGTAAGCAAGATGGTGTTCAGAGGGGATGGCATGTGTGTGTGTGTATGTGTGTGTGTGTGTGTGTGTGTGTGTGTGTGTGTGTGTGTGTGTGTGTGTGTGTGTGTGTGTGTGTGTGTGTGCAGGAGGCAAGGGGAGGGGGTATAGAAGGAGATGGAGGTATATAGGCTGGTTGGGTATATGCAGTGAGGGAACAACAGCAGCAGGAGTGTGTGGGTACATAGGGACAGGCATATAGGGACAAGGGGTGTTGGGAGTGTAATGTGTATAAGAAGAGAGAGAGAGAGAGAGAAAGAGAGAGAGAGAGAGAGAGAGAGAGAGAGAGAGAGAGAGAGAGAGAGAGAGAGGAAAAATGAAAAAGGAAAAATGAGAGGGAAAGAGAGAATTTTTTTTTTTTGGATATACATGATAAAATAGAAGGATATATGCATAGAGAGAGATGAATAAATATATAGAATAGATAGAGATGGATGAATATATAAATGGAAACAAGAAGAAAATGCATGACTAGAAAAAGTTAAAGGAATGAAATACAAACAGAGATAATAAGACAGAAGGCAATAGGAAAAGTTGAGAACGAATTGATATAAGGAGGGAGGAAGAGAAAAATATAATGATAAAAATGTATGATGAAGAAGAGATGGAGGAAGGAATAGATGGAAGGAGAAAATTAATGGATAGATGGAAGTGAAATAATGGTGTAGATAATGATAATGATGATGATGATGATGATTGACAAGAACACAAAAATAATTACAACTATTTTTTGTATCATATTAACTTGTACTATTTATTATATTATTAGTTATTGCATTTATTATGTTACAATTTTAGCAAGATGTGTGAGATGTATGTATGTGAGAAGGAAAACTGGCGAGAGAGTGACGGGTGTGAGAGAGAAATGGAGGAGTGGCGGGTGAGAAAGAGAGAGAGAGAGAGGAATAGAGGGTGAGAAAGAGGGAGTGACTTGTATGAGGTAAGAAAATGTGTGTGTGTGTGTGTGTGTGTGAGAGAGAGAGAGAGAGAGAGAGAGAGAGAGAGAGAGAGAGAGAGAGAGAAGTATGAAAGTGTGAGAGACGTTTGAGAGAGAGAGAGAGAAGTATGAAAGTGTGTGTGTGTGTGTGTGAGAGAGAGAGAGAGAGAGGGAGAGAGAGATTGTAAGTGGGAATAGGGTGGGATGAAGGGAGGGGAGTGGGGTGGGTAAAACTGTCTGGGCATTGTGAGTGAGAGAGAGAGAGAGGGAACGAGAGAGGGTCGGGTGGTAGAGATGGCAGTGGCTGGGGGTAGGGTAGGGTATATATGGGTAGGGCCTCCATAGCTGCTACTGTCCTGCCCTGCCCTGCCTGCTGCCCCCTTTTCAGTTGCAGCCCCACCAACCAACCAACCAACCAACCCGTCTGCTGATCCCTCCATGAAGCACCGTTATATTGCCCCTCCAGCTGCTCTCTTTGTCACCCCCTGCACCCCCCACCCCCCTTTTCCTCATCCCCCCCCCCCTCCAACCCCCACCTCCACCCCCCATTGACGGGATTTGCTGCGGGAATCACGTCACATGTGAGATTGAACGAGATCAATTTATGTTCAAACAACAACAACAACAATAACAGCAACGACATCTAGCGGAAAATTTCGAGAGATATTTTGAAGATAATTATAGTGTATGGAATGTTAGTTGTAATTTATTTCGGTAGATAATCGTAACTAAGAATGTTATATGTAAGGAGAGTTAAGTTATAGTTTGTTATAGTGTGTATAGGATTATATATAGAGCAAGATAGTTGATGTATTGTTGATGTATTGTTGATGTATTGTTGATGTATTGATATTAGGCGCCACAACAGCGAGGTCATAATTATAGCGCTGGTAAGTTGGTCACAGCTGGTTTGTTTTGTGGCTATTAGTAAACTTATACAACTTATATATATTTTATCATGACCTGGATTTGATTGAATGATGTAACACTCTCACAGACAACACTCAATACACACACACATACATATACGTACACTTCTCGACGCGCACACACATACACACTTACAATTCTCGACACACATACACACACGTACACATCTCCACACACATACACACTTCTCGACACACTCACACACACGTCCACATCTCGACACACTCACACACACACATCTCCACATACACATACACACACACTGTCACTCTAAATATATCGCCTTAATGACCAGTACTGTACGTAAACAAACAAACAAACAAACAAATGAATGACGTGTAGCTTCTGATGTCAAAACTAAACCTGGAAAAATGTATATACTTCATTAATTTAACCTGGCGAATATGTACCGACTAACTCTCTCTCTCTCTCTCTCTCTCTCTCTCTCTCTCTCTCTCTCTCTCTCTCTCTCTCTCTCTCTCTCTCTCTCTCTCTCTCTCTCTCTCTCTCTCTCTCTCTCTCTCGGTAAATATATTCCAATCAGAGATATTATTGCCTATTTTGCCATATATTTTTGCACAGCTTTGTACTTTTCTGCTGCAACTTATAAACAAAGAAAATGTAATGTACTGTATCTATGGTTGTCGCACTTTTGTTACATTGGAGTGGTGGTGGTGGTAATAGTAGTGGTGGTAGTAGTGGTAGTAGTAGTAGTAGTAGTATTGGTGGTGGTGGTGGTGGTGGTGGTGGTGGAAGTAGTAGTAGTAGTAGTAATAGTAGTAGTAGTAGTGGTAGTAGTAGTAGTAGTAGTAATATTGGTGGTGGTGGTGATGGTGGAAGTAGTTGTTGTAGTAGTGGTAGTAATAGTTGTAGTAGTAGTGATGGTGGTGGTGGAAGTAGTTGTAGTAGTAGTAGTAGTAGTAGTAGTAGTAGTAGTAGTAGTATTGGTGGTGGTAATAGTAGTAGTGTTGGTAGTAGTAGTAGTATATATTTTCCTTCTGTAACGAGTGATGAATGTGTTTCCCTAGCGTATTATTATGATATGTTAGTGTTTCAGACATACATAGTACATACTGATACAAAACTTACAAAATATTATAACAACTGGAGACGATTGTATTTAATTTGTAGCAGAATGTGTTAAATTATTATTGTTGTAGTCCGTATTTAAGAGAGAGAGAGAGAGAGAGAGAGAGAGAGAGAGAGAGAGAGAGAGAGAGGGTAAGCAACAGACAAGACAGGAAGGGGAGAAAATTCAGGCAAGAAGGGCAAAAATACGTAAGTGGAAATCAGGAAAGGGAAGGAAGGAGGGCTGAAAGGAAGGAAGGAAGGAAAAAGGATGGAGGAGGTGGAGGAGGAGGAGGGATGAAAAAGACTGAGGGGAAGAAGAGGGAAAATAGAATAAAGAGAGGGAAAAGGAACGAAGGCGACAAAATGTGGAAGAAACTAAACGAAATAAAAATAAAAACTGTGAGAACGATTGAAAAAAGATAAGTGAAAATATGTTGAAGATTTTAATTAAGAGTGACAGGTATTGGACATAGAGGAAGGGAAAGAGAAATAGGAAATAGAGGGAAAGAAAGTAAGGCAGAGAAGAAAAAAAGATAAAGGAGAGAGAGAGAGAGAGAGAGAGAGAGAGAGAGAGAGAGAAGAGAGAGAGAGAGAGAGAGAGAGAGAGAGAGAGAGAGAGAGAGAGAGAGAGAGAGAGAGAGAGAGAGAAGGAAGGGAGAGAACGAAAATGATAGGGAGAAAATGTTAGTAGGAAGAGGAGAGATAGGAGGTGTAATAATAAAGTAAGATGACAGAGCAGAGAAGAGGGAAGGACAAAAGTAAACAAACCCAAAAATATAACAACATAATTTAACAACATAACAAACATAACAACATAATATCGTAAACACTGAAGTCACTATATAATGATAGATGTATATTGTGAGACAGCAAGCAGAAAGGAAATAGAAGGAAACGAGCTAAGGACAGAAGGAAACAAGCTAAGGACAGTTGAAGGATTGAAAGGGCATATAAATAAGTGGGGTCGAAGGTTCACCCAAAACCCTGAATACTGCCCACATCACCTCAGGCAGGCAATACACCCCTTCCCCTCTCCCCCTCCACCTCCACCTCCCTCCATCAACCCCCTATTGGGAATGACATCAATAAGTAGT